>WOVY01003306.1:127500-211219 GCA_013436015.1 Rhipicephalus annulatus | reverse complement strand
CTCCAGATATTATCATCATCAAATAGCTGTAACAGGCATTTCTTGGACTAACTGATGCCTTCTACAGTTTATTGGACCAAATGGGAGTTGTAGGATATACCTAATGTCAGTTACACGTGCCTTTTCCAGATTATGATATTTTGTTTCCGGTAATACATTTTACCAGAAAATTTTGCGGTGTCGCTGTAAAATCAAACATATATGACGACATCCGTAGGTCTAAACATAGGAGATACCATAAAACTCATTTACAGTACGGCATTACCCGGACAAAGGATGTGGATAGCAGAACTTTGCAGAACCTAACAAAGCGGCCGTGCAGAACAGGAAGGCTAAACTTAAACCTAAATGTCACTCGTTCTTGCACGAGGGAGACAAAGATTTACTGAGTTGAAGATTAGGGCTCGTATCATGTCCGCAATCCAGATGCTAGAGTCCCGACCCGCCCGCCAGGCGGAACGCGCAACTCCAAATAGAAGCCACAGAAGAATGTTAATGGTGGGAGAACACATTCAACGCTGTCTTTACTTGTTTTCCGAGAATAGAGCAAAAGATTTCGAAATCCAAGTGCTGCTGTATTGCCAACGCAGCGTCTGCTTTTTGCTTTTATTATCTGTTGCACTGCCACAGGCGGTGCGCTATATTTGACGGCAGAGCCGCAATTTCGGCAGCGTTCTCTTCGTTTGGCATCAGCAAACGATATACCAGCAAAGTGCTTGCCCTGAACAAGCACAAAAAATCACGTCAAGCAAATAATAAACATTTAATAGGAATGGTAAAGTTCATGCTACTGCAGTATATGTCATGCATTTTTGTTATCCCTTAAAATAAGGTTGCTGCAAAGGAGGATTTAAAAAAATTTTTCTTTAATCCTCCTTGGTTGCTGCATCTTTCTGTCTCCCCTTCGTACGATTGTCTTCTCTAGGAATCCAGTAAGTTACCTAAAATCACCCCCGGTTATCCTGCCAACATGCTAAGTGTCCTGCCCATGTCCATTTCTTTTCTTGATTTGAACTATGATATCCTTAACGCCGGTTTGCTCCCTGACCCCACTCTGCTCTCTTCTTGTATCTTAAGGTTACACCTATCATTTTCCTTTACACCTCTCGCTGCGTCATCCTCATTTTAAGCTGAACCTGCTTTTTGTAGACCTCTGCAGAACTCGTTAACACAACCGCGCTTTCCTTGTCTTGTTTACTGTATTCAATGACAGTCTAATAGGAATATACTTTCATTTCGCTTTATGGCTCACCAAGCAAGATCCTGCCACTCAGCCTGAAACCTGGCAAGTATTCGAATGTCACAAGTCAGAAGATTAGCTAGTCTACACTTCAATGAAGCTCAGAAGTAGAGAATCATGAACTTCAGAAGTACATATTTTACGTTCTTATTGGGTGTTTATATTTTCAACAAAGCATACCATTTAGAATACCCCAGGAAAATAGGCTAAATGTATGGTAATAAATTTCCTACCATTGTAAACATAGCTTTAGGGTTAACATCATACCACCCTAAACTGTGCTCAAATAGTTGCATACAATCTTGGTATGTTGTTTCACAGAAAACAAGTAAGAATCACAGACTGCCCGACTGGCCAACACATATGCTTCTCCTCACATTCTGCGCTACACATATCCGTGAATCTCTAGACTAAGCGGCCTATTGGAGCAGCTGCTTTCGCATTAGTTGGACGTTATACAGGCAATGTCTTCAGCATCCCCAATACGGAATATAAAGTGTTTTAGCTAACTTTGCGTAGTTATCTATTCGCCACAGAAACCATAGACGGTCATCATCACGGATGAAAACATCAACAAATATTCAACCCTCCTGGTTTTAAATGTCAAGCATTTCTTCGCGAACTTCAGTGACTCCGAACGTTTCTATCTATCTATCTATCTATCTATTTATCTATCTATCTATCTATCTATCTATCTATCTCTCTATCTATCTATCTATCTATCTATCCAGCCTCCTATGACTTTTAGCTCTCCTGGCTGTTTTAATAATGGTATCAATACCGAAATGGGTATGTCTTAACATGACTGTCTGACGGGCATACCTGACTAGTCATAACATGAAATTCTAGACATATTGTCGCAAGGACACAGGGACGCAGGCACAAAGCAGGGCGCTTACATTCGTAACCAAAGGCCAAAATCCCGAACCCAGAGCACGCGCCCACAGAACTACTTCGTTATCCTCCTCAGAGGCCGGCCACTATAGTTGCCTGCCTACCTTGCGTCCATTCCCCCCTTTCAAGAGTGACCGTCCCGGTCGATTGAATAAGACGCTAGAGACGGACATGGGAAAACATGGTCACGTTAACGAAGGAAAAAAATAACCCCGCGCTGTTGTGGATAATAAAAAAAAGTTCGAAGTGTTCATAACTCGCGGGCGCGGCACGGTTTCATCCGTACTACATGGACTACTTCTGGACGTGGACGTCTTCGGTTTAAACTGGTATTGGAGCTTCGGGGAACTACCTCGTAATTCACGTCACTGAGGCAGCGCACAACTTCGTAAGGGCCAAAGTATCGTCGCAATAGTTTCTCCGAAAGCCCACAATGTCGAACTGGGGTCGACACCCCAACTTAGGTCACCTGGTTGTTAGTAGATGTTGCTCCGGCCTTGGTTGTAACGGTGAGCAGCGGTACCTTGCTGCATGCGAATGCGGTTCTGTGCAAGCTGGCGGGCTTCCTCGGCTTTCTCAACAAAGTCGTCAACGCTGTCATTTCCGCTGGTGTCCTGATCTACGGGGAGCATAGCGTCTAACGGTGTTGTGACGCGACGGCCATAAACAAGCTCGAATGGTGTAAGGTCTGTGGTCTCTTGCACATCGGTATTATAAGCAAACGTGACGTACAGCATAATTCCATCCAACGTTTTGTGCTCTACGTCAACATACATAGATAGCATGTCGACCAGTGTTTTGTTTAACCGCTCCGTCAAGCCGTTCGCTTGGGGATGATAAGCTGTTGTTTTCCGGTGGTTGGTGTGCGTCAGCTTGGAGACTTGTTGTAATAACTCTGCTGTAAATGCTGCTCCATGATCGGTTATGAGAGCAGCAGGTGCATCATGACGCAAAACAATGTCGTGGACGATGAATCTGTTGACTTCAACTGCAGTTCCACTAGGCACAGCTTTGGTTTCTGCATAGCGAGTCAGATAGTCAGTTGCGATGATTATCCACTTATTTTCTGAAGATGACGTAAGGAATGGACCAAGAAGCTCCATTCCCACTTTCTGAAACGGTGCTCGAGGTGGATCTAACGGCAGGAGGAAGCCGGCGGGCTTTACGGGTGGAACTTTACGCCTCTGACTGTCACGGCAGGTGCGGGCACAGCGCTGAACGGATGAATACAGCTGTGGCCACTAGTACTTTCGTCGGATGCGCGCTAATGTCCTAGCAAAGCCTAAGTGACCGGCAGAAGGATCGTCGTGGGACGCTTGCAAAACTTCTTCACGCCGTGCCGTTGGAACGGCGAGGAGAAAGGTTTCCTGGAGGCTCTCAAGATTTCTACTGCAGAAAACATTGCTCCGCAGGAAAAACGATGTTAATCCACGTGAGAGCCAGCGTGGGGTGATAGCGTCTTCTCCTTGAACATGCTGAATGAGAGGAAGTAGCCCAGTGTCCTCACGTTGAAGCTCAGCCATCCGCACAACATTGACGATGCCAAGAAACGGTAAATCTTGTTCAGGGTCAGAGGACGTCGGGGAAATAGGAGCACGAGACAGGCAGTCAGCATCTGTATGATTATATTCTGATCGCTAGACCACCGTCATGTCGTATTTTTGAAGGCAGAGGCTCCAGCGGGCGAGGCAGCTTGATCGATCTTGTAGACTGGCAAGCCAGCAGAGCGAATGCTGGTCACTGACCACTCGAAATAGCCGGCCGTATAGGTAGGGCCGAAACTTGCTAATGGTGCAAACGACTGCTAGGCACTCTTTTTCGGTGGTAGAATTGCTAGCCTCTACTTTTGAGTTACTGCGGCTCGCGTAAGCGATCCCACGCTCTGCGCCGTCATGCATTCAACTAGAATGGCTCCAATTCCTACGTTGCTGGCGTCCGTGTGAATCTCAGTGTAAGCAGTATCGTCAAATAGTGCCAGCACTAGAGCGGTCTGCAGTCGGTTGCGTAGCTCTACGAAGGTTTGTTGTTGTTCTTCCGTCCATACGAAGGGCACATCTGGTCGTGTCAGTCTTGTGAGAGGTTCCACAATTTTTGAAAATCCTTCGACAAAACGGTGGTAGTAGGCATAGAGTCCGAGGAATCGCGAACAGCCTTCGTATCTCCAGGACGAGGGAAATTGGCAACGGCAGCGAACTTCTCCCGATCTGATCGAACAGACCCCGGGCTCACCACGTGGCCGAGAAACTTGAGATCCTGATAGCCCAAGTAGTACTTTTCGGGCTTGATAGTAAGGTTTGCTCTCATCATTGCAGGGAGCCTTTTTAGCCTTGAAAGATGTTCGTCAAACGTGCTTAAAAACACAACGACATCATCCAAGTATACAAGACACGTCTGCCACTTTTGTCCAGCAAGTACAGTGTCCATCATGCGTTGAAATGTGGCGGAAGTGAAACAGATATCGAAAGGCAGCATTTTAAATTTGTAGAGCCTCTCGGGAGTCATGAACGCGATTTCTCACTGTCGCCCTCATCACCTTCAATTTGCCAGTACCCTGACTTGAGATCTAATGATGTAAAGAACATGGCATGGCGTAGACGGTCTAAGGCGTCATCAATTCGTGGCAGGGGGCAAACGTCGCGTTTGTGACTTTGTTAAGCCGTCGGTAGTCGACGCAGAAGCGTTGTGTCTTTTTTTTACTAGAACAACAGGTAACGCCCACAGACTTGTCGAGGGCTGGAAGACGTCATCATTCAGCATTTCTTGTACTTGTCGCTTAATTACCTCTCTTTCCTTCGGGGACACACGATATGGATGTTGGCGAAGAGGCCACGCCGACTTCTCGGTACCAATACGGTGTTTTGTAACCGTAGTACGTTGAACACTTCAATGCTGAGGAGAAGCAGTCCGAGAATTCCGTCACAAGGTTTAGCAGCCGCTCTTTTCGTGAAACTGGCAAGTCTAGAATAACGTGAATGCGGCTGCCCATGTCAGCACAAGATTTTGCATTTGGCGAAGTCATTCATTGTGCCAACATCGGAAAAGTTGGCGATTTCACTAGAAAAGCGACAGTGGTGCCTCTAGGGACGTGCTCAAACTCATTGCTGAAGTTGGTCAGCAGAACTAGAGAGCGTTTATTATCTAACCTAACAAGGCATCTTGCTATGCAGATGTTTCGTTTGAGCAGCAGCGGGATATTTGCCTCTGCAATACTTTCATAGTCATTAAATTCATCGAAAACGTCGCAGGTTACCAAAGTCAATACGCCACTCTTCGGCGTTAACGTGACGTCATCGTCAACAATTCTCAAAGCTTTGACGTTACTGTCGTGAGGGTTGCGTGCTAAAGCGTGTGCCGTAGAAAAGGTCACCTGCGACTCTTGCAAGTCAATCACGGCTCCGTTATCATGCAGAAAGTCCAGTCCGAGAATGAGCTTGCTCGAGCAACTTGGCAGTATTACAAAATCTCCGATATACGTAAATCCATGAATTCTGACTCGCGCAGTGCACCGTCCCACCAGAGTGAGAAGATGGCCTTCTGCCATACGTACCTGCGACCCAGCCCTCTGAGTAGAAACCTTCTTCAGCCTGCAGGCAAGACCCATGCTCATTACGGAAGTGTCTGCTCCCGTGTCGATTAGCGCCATTACTTCTTCGTCGTCCACGGTTACCGCAATGTTTGGTGTCACTACTCTTTCTACCACGTTTGACTGCATCAGTACATCTTTTTGCTGACGTCACAGTCGTCACAGTGGAGGATCTTCCGTTGAGTCAGCGTCAGCGGCCTCACCTCCGTAGGTCGCTGAACTGAGTTTTCCCGACTTGCAGGACTGGGTGAATGGCGTCTCGGAGTACCGCTTGGATAGGCTGGGCTTCGTGATCTGTAGCGAGCAGGCGACGACAAGCGGGACTCGTGCGACTGATGTTCTACACTGCGACGATTCGAGATGAAACTCTCTATCTTCAGTGGTCCCTCGCCAGGTTGTGGACGAGGGGCATTAGGCGAAAATTACACTGAGGCCCACACGGTGATATTTACATGTTCGGTAGACGTGTCCGGCTTCCCCGCAGTGCAAACAAAGGGGCCTGTGGTCGGGTGCACGCCAGATGTCACTCTTCCTCCGTCGTGCTTCGGCGATCAACGGTGGGCTGCGAGGATGGAAGTGTACCTCCATTTGCTGAGCGCGTCACTCATTGGGGTAAAACATGCTGGATGATCTGCACAATGTAGGACGTCACAGTGCTTCCACGTAGCTCATTTAGACGTGAGAATAGCAGACTGGGCTTGTTGGTTTAACATAATTGCAGCTTAAGGCGCGAAAACGACACGGACGAAGAGAGACAGTACACACACACGGAGCGCCACTTCCAACAAAGATTTATTTCGAAAGAGCACAGAACATATATAGACACCGCGCGCGCCGTCACCGTGCCTTAATGCGCAGCCGCATTTAAGTAGCGTAACTCCTTTGGCGATAAAGAAATGGAGGCTACGCTAACGCACAGATCACCTAATTCGATTATTCTCTTGGCCTCAATGATTAGTCTTACTGATTTATCAGGGCTTCGGGCGACTACCGCGCAGGCGCTAAAGTTAGGAACGCAATGACAATCCCGGCAGTGAATTGCGAGGTGGCCCTCTCTGCCATTCCTGACGTTGTTATTATGCTGTCTTAGCCTATCATTCAGGCATTGCTCGGTATGGCCTACGTACCATCTACCACACGAACAGGGGAACTCGTAGACCACACCCTTCTGACAAATTACATACTTGTTCTGGTGGTTCACATTGCAGGCCGGAGCTTTCCTGAGAAAGGGGTTAGTCATCTTGCAGAGCCTGGAAAGTTTTAACGGCGCAGAGAAGACCACCTTTACATCAACCTGTTCGGCAATCTTTTTCAGATTGCCGAACAGGTTGATGTAAAGGTGGTCTTCTCTTGTGTGGCAGTTCCGCGACACACAATCTTCGCTTGTGTGTCGCGGAACTGCCACACAAGCGAAGGGTCGCCCCAGAATAATGTCAAGCTTGCTGTGATTCCTTATGTACACCGCGTATCCCATAATTTGAAAAAGATTGCCGAACAGGTTGATGTAAAGGTGGTCTTCTCTGCGCCGTTAAAACTTTCCAGGCTCTGCAAGATGACTAACCCCTTTCTCAGGAAAGCTCCGGCCTGCAATGTGAACCACCAGAACAAGTATGTAATTTGTCAGAAGGGTGTGGTCTACGAGTTCCCCTGTTCGTGTGGTAGATGGTACGTAGGCCATACCGAGCAATGCCTGAATGATAGGCTAAGACAGCATAATAACAACGTCAGGAATGGCAGAGAGGGCCACCTCGCAATTCACTGCCGGGATTGTCATTGCGTTCCTAACTTTAGCGCCTGCGCGGTAGTCGCCCGAAGCCCTGATAAATCAGTAAGACTAATCATTGAGGCCAAGAGAATAATCGAATTAGGTGATCTGTGCGTTAGCGTAGCCTCCATTTCTTTATCGCCAAAGGAGTTACGCTACTTAAATGCGGCTGCGCATTAAGGCACGGTGACGGCGCGCGCGGTGTCTATATATGTTCTGTGCTCTTTCGAAATAAATCTTTGTTGGAAGTGGCGCTCCGTGTGTGTGTACTGTCTCTCTTCGTCCGTGTCGTTTTCGCGCCTTAAGCTGCACTCATTTAGACGCACTGCCTCTGTTGTGGTGCCTCGGACTGTTGGGGAGCGCGAACGGCTTGCCGTAGCTCGGCGCGTACCATCTTGGCAACGGAGAGCTGCTCTACAAATGAAGCAGTCACTTGCATCTTTTGTAGCTCTTCCTTAATGAGAGCTCTGATGAGCTCTCGCAACGCGCCTATGTCATTGCCGAGAGTGACAGAAGTGACCTCACTTGGTTGTACACCACGCTTATACAGCCTTGCACACTGTTGAAGGGCCCTCTCCATGGCAGTGACATTCTCATGGAACTCCGCAAGTGTCGTAGGCGGGTTTCAAATCAGGCCGGCAAAATCTCTTCTTGGACACCACACATTAAGTGGCAAACTGTATTGGATTCGGTCATAGAGGGCTCCGCACGCCTGAAAGCCGATCCATATCCTCTATGTAAATCGTCACCCTTTCATTCGGACCTTGAACCCTTGCCTCTATAGCCCGCTCCGCTGTCCCTTTCCTGTCCTCTCAGGCAAATGCCTTGACGAACTGCTGGTGAAACTAATCCCATGACATGAGCGCTGCTTCATGCTTCTCGAAACACGTTTTAGTGTAGTCCTCGAGAAAGCAGTACACATAGCATAGCTTACGCTCTGGGGTCCAATCGTGGATGACGGCGACCTGGTCGAATTGCTCGAGCCAGTCGTCGGCATCTTCAAAAGCAGCTCCGTGAAATGTCTTTGGTGTCTTGGGCTGGTTGACAATCAGGTGCACTGGTGCTGGCACGGTGACGTTAGGGGGTGCATGGTTCATAGTCCTCTGACGTTCAGGCATCAAACCGTGCTGTGGCTCTAGTCCCTGGAGACGACGGCTGGAACGTACGTGCACAGGGGTAAGCTTGGCTGAGCTACTCGATGGGCTTGCGTCAGGGGTGCTCTCTGGGGACCGTATCATCTACTGTACCCCGCACCTCCACCAGAAAATGTCACAAGGATACAGGGACGCAGGCACAAAACAGGGCGTTTACTTTCGTAACCAAAGGCCAAAAAACGCGAACGCCAGAGCACGCGCCCACACAACTATTTCGTTATCCTCCTAAGAGGCTGGGCACTATAATTGCCAGCCTACCTTGCGTCAATGTGCCATGAATGTCATGATTTACATTTCATGTTCTTGCTGCTCTTGCGGTGGTTTCGTTCGCATAACATTTTGCCCTAATGGTGCGGTATGACATTACTCCATGGTGAACATGAGTGACAGAAATGAAAATCGTGAAAATGATGACATGCATGTCAAGTCATGACTACACAACAGGCTCTTGGTGCGCTCGTGGTCATTTAGTTAGCTTCACGTACACCAAATTCGGTATTACCGGACGCGAAGAGAACCCGATAGTAAATGACACGTATAAAAAGGATGATCATGCCTGTCTTGTAAAGCAAGACTACGTGCTACGCTCATGGCGCGCTTGGGGCCGTTTCGCAAGCTTGACATATACCAAATTTGGTATATGTGGAGATTACGTATACCTATATTCTGCTCTGGGCTATATTGTACGAGGCTCTAGGTGCCGACCAGTGCGGACGCGCGAAGACCGGCTCCTGCTTTCAAGAATGCTTTCCTGTGGTATCCACAATTTTGTCGCCGAGTTTTCAGTCCCATCGTGTGCCTAAGTTCTCAAGAAATCAGCAAAACTACCTTTGTGCTGGTGAGTGAACTTTTAAACCATTTTTGGGACATTTTTACACGGCAACACCACCGGGGGATATCGGCCTAACCAAGGAGACGTGCAGCGATGGCGTAGTGGTTAGAGCATCCGCCTCGCATGCAAGAGGTCCGTGGTTCGAATTCCGGTACCGCACAGTTCCCAACCGGATAAAAAAAATCCGCGTGTTGATGGAACTGCATTAAGAGGCCTGGGGTGCGGCCTCACCGGCAAACACCGCCGAGAACGCACTCCCTCACCAGAGAAGGATTGGCCACCCTCGTGCAGTATCTGGCCACTACCTCCCACATGCTTACATCAAATAACTCACGGCCCTCAGTCCCCAGCAGTTGCGAAGCAACTGACCACGGCGGCGGTCAGATCTGCAACGCAGCAGAGGGTGCTAAGAATCTCTGGATCCGGACAGGCCGCCATTGGAACCTGAACTTGGCAACTTTTAACGCTAGAACCTTATCTAGTGAGGGAAGTCTAGCTGTACTATTCGAGGAGCTAGAGGGTGTTAAATGGGACATAATAGGGCTCAGTGAGGTTAGGAGGACAGATGAGGCCTATACGGTGCTACAAAATGGGCACGCCCTTTGCTACAGGGGCTTGGCAGACAGAAGAGAACTGGGAGTGGGGTTCCTAATTCACAGAAACATAGCTGGCAACATAGAGGAATACTATAGCAATAATGAAAGGGTGGTAGGTGCCGTAATTAAACTGAATAAAAGATACAAGATGAAGGTAGTACAGGCTTACACTCCTATATCCAGCCATGATGACGCTTCAGTTGAAAGCTTCTATGAAGACGTGGAATCGGCAATGAGTAAGGTAAAAACACAGTATACTATAGTGATGGGCGACTTTAATGCAAAGGTAGGGAAGAAGCAGGCTGGAGACCAGGCAGTAGGAGATTATGGCATCGGTACTAGAAACGCCAGAGGAGAGCTACTAATAGAATTCGCAGAACGCAATAATTTACGGATTTTGAATACCTTCTACCGAAAACGAGAAAACCGCAAGTGGACATGGAGGAGCCCTAATCGCGAAAATCAGAACGAAATAGACTTTATAATGAGTGCACACCCCGGAATCGTGCAGGATGTGGAAGTGATTGGCAAGGTACGATGCAGTGACCATAGAATTGTACTGTCTCGAGTTCGCCTAGACTTGAAGAAGGAATGACAGAAACTGATACGCAAGAAGCCAATCAATCAGCTAGCACTGAGAGGGAAAGTACAGAAATTCAGAGTCTCGCTGCAGAACAGGTACTCGGCTGTTAGTGAGGAAACCAACATTAGCGTAGATAGAATTAATGATAATCTCACGAGTATCATTACGGAGTGTGCAGTGGAAGTTGGAGGCAGGGTAGTTAGACAGGACACTGGCAAGCTTTCCCAGGAAACGAAGAACCTAATTAGGAAGCGTCAAATCATGAAAGTGTCAAGTACAACAGACAAAATATAACTGGCAAAGCTTTCGAAGTTGATTAATAGACGTAAGGTATGCGATGTAGGAAGGTATAACATGGAGAGAATTGAACACGCTCTGAAAAACGGAGGAAGTGTCAAAGCATTGAAGAGGAAACTTGGGATAGGCAAAAGTCGGATATATGCTCTAAGGGACAAAGAAGGCAAAATAACTACCAATAAGGATAGGATAGTTAAAATAGCGGAGGAGTTTTACAGAGATCTCTACAGTAGCCGAGACAACCACGACCTTAATACTATAAGAACTAGCAGTAACCCAGATTACACCCCACCAGTAATAATAGAAGAAGTCAGAAAAGCTTTGGAGAGCATGCAAAGGGGCAAAGCTGCTGGTGAGGATCAGGTTACATCAGATCTGCTGAAAGATGGAGGACATATTGTGTTAGAAAAACTAGCCACCCTGTTTACGAGGTGTCTCCTGACGGGAAGAGTACCAGAGTCTTGGAAGAACGCTAACATCATCTTAATACATAAGAAAGGAGATGACAAGGACTTGAAGAAATAAAGGCCGATCAGCTTGCTCTCTGTAGTATACAAGCTATTTACAAAGGTAATTGCTAACAGATTAAGAAAACATTAGAATTCAATCAACCAAAGGAACAAGCAGGATTTCGAACAGGCTACTCAACAATAGACCACAATCATACTATCAATCAGGTAATAGAGAAATGCTCAAAGTATAACCAACCACTATACACAGCCTTCATAGATTACGAGAAGGCGTTTGATTCAGTAGAAATATCAGCCGTCATGCAAACACTGCGGAATCAGGGCGTAGATGAAGTATATATAAACATTCTGCAAGAAATCTACAGGGGATCAACTTCTACCATAGTGCTTCATAAATAAAGCAACAGAATACCAATCAAAAAGGGTGTAAGGAAGGGGGACACAATTTCCCCAATGCTATTTACCGCGTGCTTACAGGAGGTTTTCAGAGGCCTAGAATGGGAACAGTTAGGGATAAGAGTCAATGGAGAATACCTTAGTAACCTGCGCTTCGCCGATGACATTGCATTGCTGAGTAACTCGGGGGACGAAGTGCAACTCATGATTACGGAGTTAGACAAGAAGAGCAGAAAAGTTAGTCTTAAAATTATTCTGCAGAAAACGAAAGTAATGTACAACAACCTCGGCAAGGAACAGCGCTTCGAGATAGGTAATAGTGCACTTGAAGTTGTAAAAGACTATGTCTACTTAGGGCAGGTAATAACCGCAGAGCCGAACCACGAGATTGAAGTAACTAGAAGAATAAGAATGGGGTGGAGCACATTCGGCAAGCACTCTCAAATTATGATAGGTAGATTGCCACTATCCCTCAAGAGAAAAGTATATAACAGCTGTATCTTGCCGGTACTTAGCTACGGAGCAGAAACCTGGAGACTTATAAAGAGGGTTCAGCTTAAATTGAGGACGACGCAGTGAGCAATGGAAAGAAAAATGGTAGGTGTAACCTTAAGAGACAAGAAGAGAGCAGAGTAGATTAGGGAACAAACGGGGGTTAAGGATATCATAGCTGAAATCAAGAAGAAGAAATGGACATGGGCAGAGCATGTAGCACGTAGACAGGATAACCGCTGGCCATTAAGAGAAACTAAAGATTCCCAGAGAAGGGAAGCGGGTTAGGGGGAGAAAGAAGGTTAGGTGGGCAGATGAGATTAAGAATTTTGTGGGTATAAATTGGCAGCAGCAAACACAGGACCGGGTTAACTGGCGGAACATGGGAGAGGCCTTTGTACTGCAGTGGACGTAGTCAGGCTGGTGATGATGATGATGAAGGAGACGATTGTCGCCGATGCGCCGACCCGGCGCCAACGTGACTAACGCTCTGCGCGTTCGAGGACCTGCAACTGAGAATGGAATACCAAGTAGATGGAAAGGACATCTTTCCAGTGGATTGCACGGTAATCATGGGTTGGAAGGAAGCCGAAACGAGACGCTCAAGGAATAAGGTAGCCGTGGTTAGCGTTTCTGCTGCCAAGGGTTCAACCAAGGCTGGCGTCGCGGGAGACGCTTGAGCCAGTCGTAGTAGGCATGACTCCAAGCATACAATCGTGCGAGATGGACGCATGCCGCCACTACCCAAAGACTTCACAAAATTGTGCTACGACCACGTGGAGGATTAAATATCTCGAGAATTGGCACTGGAGCCGTGGCAGACGTGATAGTACTGGCAGCCGGCGTCAAAGAGGAGGAGGCCATGCAGGACATCATCTGTTCCAACTTTCCGCAGAACATTATGGCGGCAAGCACTCCGGACCAAGACAGAGCTTCAAGATACCTCAAGGTCAAGCCAATCGACATTGGAGGCAAAGTTTTCGAGGTTAGCGCGTACGCCACGGCACCCCACGATACTTGTGAAGGAGTGATTCGCGGGATCTCTTTTAACGATACTCAGGACATTTTCACCCGAAAGATGGTGAACGCGAACAACCCGCTCGCGCTGCAGTCCAAGAGAATCAAGGACACTGGGACAATCATCATAGCACTCGAAGGACACAAGGTGCCCAGATTCGTGAGATATGGACCTTCACTCTTGCAGTGCTCCATTTACCGCAAGAACATCGATATTTGTTACGTCTGTGAACAACGGTATGACGTCTGTCCAAACCCAGCTGAAACCATCTGCAGAGGCTGCGAGATCAAGAACCCGAATAGTCTGCACCGGTGCAATCCAAGATGCAGGCTGTGTGACGGTCACCATCCCATGGCAGACAAGAAGTGCAAGAAGAGGTTCTTAGTGCCATACGTCGTCAGGCGCAGACGTTGGGAAAGATCGCGAACAGCCGCAGAAGCCCGGGATGCATCTATCACATCGAGTCCAGACATTAACGACAAGCAGCTTATTCTAGCCTACAGGACCCAGAGCTTCCAGACTACACAAGAACATGAAGAACGGCCCCACTCCAGGGAGAGGTCGCGTTCAAGAACAGGTTCTAGACCAAAGGCCCGCTCCCAATCAAGGGGGCGCTCGAGTTCTCAAGGTCACCACCAGGATATGGATCAGCCTTGGCGGCACCCGAATGGCCAGCTGCCTTCCGGTTAGTTCGAGATCACGGCTGCCAACCCGGGGAGGACGCCTGCAGTTACACCAAAAGGCAGCTGGGCTGAGCGAGTGCGCAACGGCGTGGCAGAGGTGATGACAGGTAAGCTGCCAGAGCCTGATAGAATTGCACAGTTAGAGAAAGAAAATGCGAGACTTACAAAATAGAATGAGAGGCTGTCAGCCGAGTTAAAAGAACTAAAAATTCTTCCCACTAATCTAACCAGCGCGCAGTCTTCACAGCCAATGCCTCAGCTAGTTGATGTCCCTGTGGCTGAAAACGTGGGGGACTCGAGAACCGCAAAAAAGACGGCAGTTATCGCAGAACGCGTCGAAGCCAACCAAACGACCATGTCATATATGGAACAGGTCTTTGACACGCTCATCAAAGTAGCAGCCAATCTTAGCGAGCTGATGGATAGGCTACAATGAAGCGTGGCAGCATTGGAAGAGCATATGACATTGCGCATTACAAAGGTCGAAGCATATCTGCACAAAAAACCAAGGCCTCCTCATGCACCAAACTCACCTCTTTGGCCACCAATACTAGTGGTACCAAACCTGTCGACAGGTGCAGCATCCGGCTCTGGCGGCCCATGTAATAATCATGATGGCAGCGCTACGTGAAGCATTTCGTATCTGGCAATGGAACTGTAGAGGTTACCTTAAAAAGAAGGCAACACTACAGCAGTATATCCGGAGCAGCCAAGAAAAGCCTCATATTATATTATTGCAAGATACCCTTTCACAGCAAGCACCGCTGCCTATATTCCGGCCTGTAATAGAGGTTACTGAAGGGAGGAGAGTCTGCACCTTCGTACGGATCAAACTAACGCATGTAACCCATAACCTCAAGATAGAAGCAGGCCAGTTGGAACACGTCATGGTAGAGATGGGGCCAGGTACCACCGACCGTGAGAGCACTTTCATTCTTAATATATACAGCAGTCCAAAGGAACAAAAGCAAGAGTTCAAGACGGTTCTAAAGAAAGCTGTTAATATCGCCGGGGAATGTCCACTCGTCATAGCAGTTGATTTCAACGCCCCTCATCATACATGGGGTTACAAGTGCAACACTGGGAAAGGAAATCGACTTTGGCAAAGTTCCAGTGAACTTGACCTCACCCTAATCACAGACCCCAGCCTACCAACAAGGCTTGGTACATCTTGCTGCAGGGATCCCACCCCGGACCTTACATTTGTAAAGAACATCAAAAAGGCCCAGGGGATGAACCTTGCTGTATACCAAGGGAGTTACCAGTGCATTCTTGCCACTACCTTCTCTGTGGAGCGTAAAAAGCCGAGAGAATTCCACTTCACAGACGGGGATAAGTTCAGGAAGATAAGGATGGAAAAGGAACAAGATGGCCACAGACAAGGCTGGGAGCAGTGGGTCAAACATATTAAAGAGGACGTCATATCCGTCTCCTCCACTATTACCACAGATTTTCCGATTGAAAGAATGGATAGCCGGCTCGCTCATCTTCTTGAGACAAAGCAAGCATTACTGAACCGTTGGAAGGGTCAGCGCCTGAACCGAAGACTGAGGAAGAAGGTAGCTGAGGTAAATAGATCAGTCGAGGAACATTGTCGCGCACTATCCAGGCAGCAATGGGATGAAATCTGCAACTCCGTCGATGTTCAGATGCGCAATGGTAAGGCATAGAATATGTTAAAAGATCTCCTCAATGAAAACACCACCAAAACAAATCATGTTATCACTTGAATTTCGCTTAAAGAGATATGGCGCACTACAGAACAGAACGTTGTGCAACGCCTCGTTCATAAGTACCTCCCAATCAAAAAAGGATTGACACCACCAAGTAGACAGTACCAGGGCACGCCCATTCCAGGTCTTGAGGGCGACTTTAACATCGAGGAGATCAGAAGAGCCTTGCATGATCTCAACGGCAGGTCGGCCCCTGGCACGGACGGTATATCAAACAAGGCCCTTCGTAACCTTGATGAAGATTCAATTGACACCCTGAAGGATATGATCAATGCAGCATGGAGAGAAGGTAGGGTGCCAGAGCAGTGGAATGTGGCCAGCACCATTCTCATTCCTAAGCCAGGAAAGCCCCCTAACTTGGACAACATGAGGCCAATATCCTTGACATCATGTATCGGCAAGGTTGCAGAACATGCCATACTGCACAGGACAAACAAGTACTTGTAAGATAGCGACATATATACACACAATATGGTTGGATACACGCAATATGGTTGGGTAGGGCTATCCACAGAAGATGCATTGAAGCTTATCAAACACCAGGTCATCGACAACGAAACCAGAGACGTGAGAGCCATTCTGTGCCTAGATCTAGAAAAAGCGTTTGACATCATTCACCACTCATTCATACTCGAAGCAATTTCCAAGCTTCGTCTGGGGAAAGCCTTCTATGACTACGTATGTCCTTTCTTACAAATCGGAAAGCCGTGATGAAGATTGCAGATATCGAGACCGCAGCAATCGAACTAGAAGCAAGGGGCACGCCGCAAGGGGCAGTGATTTCACCAATGCTGTTCAACATTGCCATGATTGGACTGTCAAAGAAATTATCGAGCATTGAGAATTGAAGCACAGCATCTGCGCAGATGACATTACCATCTGGTGCACAGGTGGAAGCGAGGGGCAGATTGAGAGCGTCCTGCAAGAGGTAATTGACACCGTAGAAGAGTACCTTCATTCTTCTGGGCTCAAGTGCTCCTCGAGTAAGTTAGAACATTTACCGTATCGTGCTGCACGCCGGGGACCGAAGCCCAGGGGATGGAAGCCGTTAAACCAGATAGACATCCACCTGCGTACCAATCAAGGGGGTGCCATCCACAAGGCCGACTCCATCAAAGTCCTGCGCATGCTGATCGAGTCTACCGGAGCTAACAGCAAATCTATCGCTAAGTTAACTTGGAAAACAGACAGTGCAGTGCACCTCATACGCAAACAAAAGAAATGGGATCAAGGAAGACAACCTCATCAGGTTGATGCATGCGTTTGTTCTAAGCCATTTCACGTACGAGGCAGCAATGCACTACTGGTCAAGAAAGAGTCCGAGACACTGAATATGCTCCTCAGGAAAGTTATCAAGAAGGTCCTGGGCCTACCCATACATACCAGCACCGAACAGCTACTTGAGCTTGGCATTCACAACACGCTCGAAGAAATAGCAGAACTCCAAGAGAGAGCACAGTTTGCAAGGTTATCTACAACAAGGTCGGAGAAAATGATCCTGTACGAGCTGGGCCAACACCCAATGGCAATCAGACGCAATTACAATGCTATCCCCAACAACATCAGGGAGAATATCAGGGTATCTCCTATACCACGAAACATGCATCCAGAATACAACATCGAAAGAAGAGTAGCCAGGGCCAGGATTATACTTCGTCAAGTCTCAAACGAGAAACGAGGGGTCGTATTTGTTGACGCGGCTTCTTACGCCAATGGTCTCAGCGATGGTCAGGACAAAAGACCCAATCAATGCGGAACAGGTGGCCATTGCCTTAGCACTCAAGATGGATAAGACTCAAGTCGTCTACAGTGATTCCATAGCAGCATTACTGGCTTTCGCCAAGGAGACGGTCTCTGAACAAACGCTGAGAATACTGCAAGGCAAAAACATAACGCATCATCTTTTGAGTTGGTTCCCAGCTCACCTTGGGCAAATCAACGATTCCCCTCCCAATCTCAATGAAGCAGCACACGAGGCGGTGCGGCACCTCTCCAACCGCGCCTCCCCAGGGATGCGTTCTACTGGCAAAGGGGATAACCGCGAATTTCTTACAACATATAACGAGCTCACTAAACATTTCTACCTGTCTAGAAGGATTTTTCTACCTGTCTAGAAGGAACTCGGCCCCAGCACTTACCTTAAGGCTTTTGCAAACGCGGATGTACCCTACTTTCAAAATGTTACACATCATGTACCCTGACCTATACCAAAGTATATTTGCCCACATTGTGGGGAAATAGCTTCATTAGAACATATGCTCTGGCAGTGTACCAAATTCGCTCATTTATCGAACATCATCTCTGCCAGATGGGAGGCGGCAATCCGCAGCTCGTCCGTGGCCGATCAGCCCTGGGCTGTCCTCCAAGCCCGCGAGGCGGCTGAGGAGCTTGGCATCTCAGTCCCCACGTGGGAGCTGCCCGCAACACAGTGATCTGTGTTTTGGAGGACCAAATAAAAGCTTATCCAATTCAGTTATTGTACGAAGCTTCATGCCCTTTAGTATACAAATAATGTTAACCCCAAGGAACGCCAACATCATAGAAGTACATATGTTTATAAAATACATATGCAGAAATGCAACCACATTGGAAAATTCCCTAAAGCTACACTTGCAACAGAGCCTTTATCCAAAACAGTTTTGAAACCTGACGTGGCTCTGCGGTAGACCAGTTGATGCCCGCGAAGAATGCTTGAGTGTGATTCCTGCTGGGACCCGATATTCATTTGTTGCATTTGTCAGGTCAACAATGCCGATGTTTGTTTTTCATCACGCTCTCGCAGTTAAATGACCAATGTCTTTTCTCGATGTTCCTGCGTTGATATGCTTGTGTAACACTCCATCATTGTTTTCCTTTACTTTCGTCTCTCCATTTCTCTTTCTCCCTCCCTTACCTCACTTCCCTCTTCCCAAAAGAGCATGGAGGTGTTGTAGTCATCAAGCCAGTAATAAACTGATCTAGTAAAAGTAGGATATTTACAAGTAACAACAGGGGCATATGCATAGGTTAACAGTCATCTTCTTAAGATTTCCTGGCATCAAGGCTACTCATTCGATCGTAAATAGACTGTTAATGCGTTCCGGGAACTAATTTGACAGAAAGATTATTTTCAACAAATGGCATTAGTTTTTTCGTGTGACAGCAAACAAATGACATTACAAACGAATGACATTCGCTGCAAATCACGTTATATTTGCCGTGTGACAGAGGTATTAGAGTATTTAGTAATCTACTATGGGAGACCAAAGAGCCATCGTCGGGGTAAGAGGAGCCTCTATTCAGCAAGAGGGGTTACATAATGTAAAGCAGACCTAGTTTCTTGTTTGAAAAAGCTGACTCCTCACGCTGCACAACCATTCACTGGCCACCCCGCATTTTTACGCACTGGATCTTGACCTCCAAGGCAGGGCCGGTGGGTAACTTCTCCTTTACGTTGTTGAATAAAAATTCGCAGCGTGCGCGTTAGCTAAAAGTGGACGGCGGGTCTTCGTGTTTAATCGGACTCTTCTGTTTCTCACTGCCAAGTAGCAGCGATTGGCATTTTCCAGCAGAAAACACCGGTCCATCACTGCATGTTTTACCCCTCCACAGCTTTCTTTCCTGCGCAACGCCACCACTAGCGCCAGCGTCAACGTCGCACTCAGTGTAACGTTAGCACCCGCTGCTTCGCATCTACGCATCGTTTCCTTTAGCAGCAGATGGACTAATTTTTTTTCAATATAACTACATCAAAAGCTGGAAACAGTCGCAACTTATGCTCATTCCTTTAAATATATCCCGCAATATTTCAGATGAACATTGTCATTTCTCTTAGTGATGTCTAGCAAAGTAACGTAAAACGGCTGGTCTTCTATTTCTAGATGAATGTTTACACTGAGTTATAAAAAATGACTTATCGCCTAGCGGCCTTCCCACTCGAAATTTATTGTGAAGTTCTTCCAATATACCGTTATGGTATGCCAATGTTTCTGTTTCCAATGTGACTGGCTGCGCCTCCAACCTGCTTTTATCACTGCAATGATTTGCAGTTTATATGAGCGATCCCTATCCTTTTCGCCCGCGCCTTTATAAATTATGTTCTTTCCACCTTTTGCGTGAATTCTGTCTGAAGCATACTCTCAATAACCACAAAAAAGCGACACTACACAAAGGCAACCACATTTACAACTAAATCGAATAGGGATCTTGCTGTTCGGTCTAGATGCTCGTGAACGCGTAATGCTAGAAAAGTATGGCACTGGTTATTCCAAGGTTAACCCAACGTTTCCAAGGTTAACCCTAAAACGTTGTTTCGCAACCAAGGTTACGGGCAGGGAAAGAAGAGAGCTCGCTCGTCGTTGCTGAACGGACGACTCCTCGGACGGGCGAAGAAGACGGGGACATCCATAAATTACGGCAGCCCCCTATATAGCGCTGCCTCGCGCACTTCCGCATTAAATAAAACGACGCTGGAATGGTGGCTGAAAAAACGTAGGGGCGGTTTGAGTTATGTGTGCCTCTTCCTAAGCGCCCGCAAACATTTGCTTCTCGTGCGCTTTCCGCTTGCGCAAGATGTATAGTTGCTGCCCCTGAGAGCGCGATGCCCGCCAACGTATAGCACAAAGTGAATTAACGACGTGCGATCTTCACGTATATTGGTGAGGAGCTAACGAAGTTAACGCGCATACTATGTAAGGCCACAAGCTTTTAAAAGATGCTTGCGTTCGCAAGTGAGTTTGAGCCAGCGAGAGCTTGTTCTGCTGGCTCAGTTAGACCGTCGAATGAAAACGCACGCGTGAAAGAAAGAGATTCATATAAATAAAAAATGGGGAATTGAAAATAGAGAAATAAATGGAATATAGGAATAACATATTCCTATAGAGAGAAAAAAGGAAAAAAAGAAAAAATTCGAGAGAGAAAAAAAACAGAGAAATAACAAAACGTGAACAGAGTGAGAAAAAAATGTGAAAAAAGCAAAGTGATAAATATCGAGATATTAAAGCAAAGGGAAGAAAGAAATGTGGACCGAGCTAGAATGCACCAGAGACCGATGCTGAAAAACAAAATAAATAAAAATAAACAGACTGAAACAGGATACATATAAGAAACATTGAAAGAAAAAAGAACAAAAGAAAAGATGCACGGAGGGCCACCCAGCTGCGTCCTTCCTTCATGATTAACACCAAAAGGTGAAGTGAACACACTTTTTTTCCTTTATTTTTTCACTCTCCACTTCTCTAATTCGTGACGAATATCCTTTGCTTCGTATTCGCCAACCGCTTTAACCCTGACAACATGGCCACGCGTCAGCGTTTCACTGATAGTAGGAGTGGTTTTCTGGAAACTCGTTGAACGAGAGCGCTTGCTTGAATACCATATATTTCCGAGAATACATTGTTACCCGGTGAAATAATAATGACCTCGAACTCCAGATTAGATTTGTGGGGTTTAACGTCCCAAAACCAGCATATGATTATGAGAGACGCCGTAGTGGAGGGCTCCGGAAATTTCGACCACCTGGGGTTCTTTAACGTGCACCCAAATCTGAGTACACGGGCCTACAACATTTCCGCCTCCATCGGAAATGCAGCTGCCGCAGCCGGGATTTGAACCCGCGACCTGCGGGTCAGCAGCCGAGTACCTTAGCCACTAGACCACCGCGGCAGGGCACCTCGAACTCCAATCGAAAGAGAAATGGCAGGTTAATATTGTTCATACTATCCCCAGTTTTAGACAGACAGACAGACAGACAGACAGACAGACAGACAGACAGACAGACAGACAGACAGACAGACAGACAGACAGACAGACAGACAGACAGACAGACAGACAGACAGACAGACAGACAGACAGACAGACAGACAGACAGACAGACAGACAGACAGACAGACAGACAGACAGACAGACAGACAGACAGACAGACAGACAGACAGACAGACAGACAGACAGACAGACAGACAGACAGACAGACAGACAGACAGACAGACAGACAGACAGACAGATAGATAGATAGATAGATAGATAGATAGATAGATAGATAGATAGATAGATAGATAGATAGATAGATAGATAGATAGATAGATAGATAGATAGATAGATAGATAGATAGATAGATAGATAGATAGATAGATAGATAGATAGATAGATAGATAGATAGATAGATAGATAGATAGATAGATAGATAGATAGATATTGCACATACCATAGAGTTTCCTAAAATAACTTAAGGGGACTCTGGCACTGCGATCGTTCAGCGACGATGGGAATGACGGGTAGGTAGTACACGGATTTGCCTAGTCTTTGTACTTGCGGGTGGTGAATCGCACTTTTGGCTGTGTGCATTGCTGTGTTTCGGTTTTATTTCAAAGAAAAAAACGAACACTTTTGAACTTTGCAACCCAGTTTGAAGCGGTTAACTTAAAAAGATTGAGGTGGTTAAGTGCAACTGTTGAATACTCGCCGATTTTTGTTTCGTGAGAAAACAGCTCCAAGCCACACGGACACCACAGAGCCAGAAGTACGATGATTAGACAGATTCGTATACTACTCATCATTCCCATGTTCGTTGAAGCGCCGTGCATGGCAGCTCCCTTAGACATTAGCGCCAAAGTTCCCTCTACACTGTTAAAAAAAAGGGTAGTAACTTGCTAACTGTGGCTAGTAATGGTTCGTCACATATGTTATAACCCTGGTAGTATGCGCTCTAAGTAACGGCGAGGGTGGTAACAGTTACTACCTTCGCTGTTACTACCAGCATTTAGTAACTGTTACCACCCTAGCTGTTACCACACTAGGGTAGTAACGTTTAAAGGTTTCAAGAATAAGGTAGTAACCAATACCACAAGGTTCACTCATTTTGGCATATATGTCTGCATTGCTAATGTTGGTTTCCATTACAACACAGCTTTTGGTAATGTAGCGTGGTGTGCCATGATCACGAAGAATAGAAGAGTAGACCTAACAAGTTCACTATTTTTTACGCGTACAGTATGAAGTAAGCGTGGGGTATATATAGCCCCTACTTTACAGGTGCATGTCTGGCGCAGGGGAACACTTCTGTTTCAGGATAAATTACAACACATTTGAACGTATACCACTACCTGGTTACGTGTGTATGGGGACGTAGCAGAAGACTTTTAATCATATTTACTTATAAGCACTATATGTCATATATATTTATTATAAAAGGGCCACGAGAAGGCGTTATGTACAGTGGCCCAAAACAAGGTAGCGAACTCGTTTTCAGTACATTTCAATGCTTCACGTGGCTACTATATGAGCTGTGAAAAGGTAATATACGTTCTTTGGGTTTGACGCGCTAAAACAACAATAATAGTTGGAGACATGCCGCAGTGGATCAATTGTGACCATCCCCGGGGCTAGTTGTGACTGTCTCGTAATTTTGATTGGCTGGTCTTGTTAATTTGCTGCAATTTACTAAGTTTGTTGTAATTGTCTATTTCAACGCGTGTAGCACTTGCCTATGGTTCTTTAACCGGTACTTCTCCGTTTCCACCATATCAGAATGACGTTTGCATATCTCAATTGCATAATTTAAAACAAAATGTATTTTCTCGATCTAGGGATGTCTTCTGCGTCATTTTTTGTTATATTATGATGCGTCGAGACGATTTCTCTCATAACATGTCGGAATTGGAGTCACCCACTATTTATGGATTAGATAGGCAATAGCCTGCTAGAGAAAAGGTAGTAAGCGGGGCAAGAAAGGTAGTAACGGCTGCAGTTACTACCTCTTTCATTCCAGTTACTAACTGTTTACTAACGTAGGTAGTAAACGGGTAGCAAAAGAGTAGTAATGGTCAAAGAACGGTAGTAACCACTGCAGTTACTACCTATTTGCGTGAAGTTGCTATCTTTTTACTAACTCTTTTTAAGAGTGTAGTGTATATTTAGGAAACTCTATGGCCCTTACTGCCTGAAGGTCGCAATTAAGTGCTTCATATTTGAAAACAGTGCTATGAGAACATTACAGTTTCGAAAATAAACACTGCATTTTATATGGAATATTTAGGTACGTCTTCATACATCGATGCTATTCAATAAGTATAAGGGGAACAGAGGATAATGCTTATCGGAAATAAAATTAAGACTCACGTGGAGCTTGCTGTAACTCGTTAACTCTTGAAGCCTTTATAATTTGAATAAACTTGTCCTTTAAGTTGTCTTGTAATGTATGGCTAAATTCCCAGCCACCGTAAGTTTATCCAAGGAGAAATGTACAAGAGAACATCGTAATCAGAAGGGAAGGCAACTAAAGGCGGGCCTTCAGTGGTAGAATCGTGCGCGTTCTTAAACACGGAACGCAGGAAATTTCCAACAAACGTCATTGCTGGTTGTTTCGTAATAATACGTATGGGCCGCGAAGAGCTTCATTTGCTTCTCAAACGTTTTAAGGATATGCGCACAGGAAATGATTCATGCATAGTCTGGACCACATCATAAATATCGCTTCTAGCGTTCTATAACGCCTGCCTCATCGACTGGATAATTTCGTACGAGTATCGCCAGTGAGCAATAGACCCCGACCTTCATGGAAACCCTTTATATGTCAATTAATGAAGCTGTAGTTGTACGGCTTATACATATCCCTACTTTTAAAAGTACTGCGTGCCTAGCTTTTAAGAGTTCACCCTAATATCCTATAGTGCGCGGGGCTGCGGCATCTTCATAGGCAGGCCATCAGCCTAAGCTTTGGTATAAGCAGCTACCAAATAACGTGAAGTGAAATGCCGAGTGATTTCCCGTAATGGCCATTAGCCTGAAAGCGCGGCCTTGCAAACAAACAAAAAAGCACTTACAAGCATCCGGCCGTCGGGGAGTGTGCAGTGTTCATTACACAAACGTACAGCGCCAGGCCTTGTTCGGCGAGCACGTTGCTGTACATTTTTGTCTCTCCAGTGGACGGCGCAATGGACAGCGTACGCAGAACAATTGGTCTACACCAAAGGGTGCGCACGAGTTTTGGTCAATATCCATCTCTATCATGCATCATCCCGAGAAATACTACATGAATGCATCTTAAAAACGAAATTCCCAGAAACTTTCAACAACCACGAGAATAAATGAAGGTTAATAGGTCAGAAGCACCAACGGCATTGTTGAAAGCACGTCTGCTTATAATGATAAACTGTGAAACTGAGAAAAAAGGTTGTAACGGGAATTTATATTTTCAAAAAACTAGATGACAGGCTGTCTTTTGGTGCAATAAATTTAGTAGTAAAGAAAGGTGGTAATGAGGCTGCCTAAAAACGTTAGCTGTGATGTTTATAACCCAATCTATATTAACGAATGCATACCTAATTACTCCTGGCGCAATTACCGGGAGGGCCAGTTGTGATCAATGAATAGCTGCAGAGTTGGTACCTATATTCAGAAATTAAAATCTATTGAACCAGTCTTCATAACATTCACGTTTCAACGAGGATGCATGTAAACTTTTTAGAGGTTTAAATATTATTTTTCCTGTCTGGTGTACATAAATATGGCAGTAAGACAAAGCGTTAAAGCGGAATAAAATCTTTTTAAAAGGACCAACGTATGGCGTCAAATTCGTTTAAACTTTCGACCACTGGTCACTACAAAACCAACTTGATCCAGTTTGTGTTCACTTAATGCGTGTAAAGTTACATGACTAAGTTTGTGGAAATACGAAACAAATAAACATAGATTAGCAAGATGTTTTTTCTTATTGTTGGTCGTTTTCGTTAATATTTCCAATCAGTGCAGCAACTGAACATAGTGAAAATAGTTGTGCGGAAATGCAAAACTTCAGCGAAATGTTCAATTACCATGCATTATTGATGGCTGCACACCCCGATGTTCTTTTCAGAAAAAAACGCTAAATTACAATTACATATGAAGCAATAAAACCTGCAAGGTATAGGTAGGTTAACCCTCTCTCCAGAAAAACAATCAGAGATAAAGGTACAAACGAGTCAACGAGAATCGTCGCCTTTCCTAAACGACATAATTGAATGTGCTATACAAATGATGTGCTTGATGACTATAACACCGAGTTTCAGCAGATAGTATTACAATATGTATTTTCTTGTTTGGCATTAGTGATCAGGCTTTTAACGTGTGATCAAGATCAAGACGCGATCGAAATTTTCTTGACAAGATATTGTTTCATTTGAGTGATCAGCTTTATGTTTGACTGGACAGACCTTTTACATTCGTCAGACCTTCAACAACAAAATGTGCAAAGTGATTCGTTTTTGCGATGTAGAACTAAACTTTCAGTGCTAATAGAAGCACAATGATGAAGATTATGGCAAAGTACCCATGGTTTCTTCTGATTCGTTGAACTTCATAATGAATGGCAGCTAGCAATATTGCCAAGTTTCATTTCCCAAGTTTTTGTTATCGTCCCAAAACACCACACGATTCTCAGCGGAAACCGCGCCTGCAGTTTTCGACAAGGTTCCGGACTGTAGTAGATCATTTAGATAAGATCACGCCCACTGTCCGAACGGTACAGATTGTTCTGGACCCTACGCCACCACCAGCGATGACGCTAGAACATTCGACGGCAAGAGTATAAATGCCGACGCGCTTCGCCGCTTGCCCCGCCGCGGTGGTCTAGTGGCTAAGGCACTCGGCTGCTGACCCGCAGGGCGCGGGTTCGAATCCCGGCTGCGGCGGCTGCATTTCCGATGGAGGCGGAAATGTTGTAGGCCCGTGTGCTCAGATTTGGGTGCACGTTAAAGAACCCCAGGTGGTCTAAATTTCCGGAGCCCTCCACTACGGCGTCTCTCATAATCATATAGTGGTTTTGGGACGTTAAACCCCACATATCAATCAATCAATCAGCGCTTCGCCGCTTGTCAGTTGTTGATCGAAGGCCGACGCTCCGTTCGCCGCTATCAGTTCGAGACTGCTATCTGTGCAAGACTACTGCTGTAATTGGACTTTCCGTTTACCGGGCACAGGTTCGTTCAAATAAACAGTTAAATCCCAACACGAAGTCTCCTGTCTTCGGCCACGTCACGACCCGTGACAATATGTTGTAGTGTAAAACTTGTAGCGAATACGAATGCCCAGCGCTGCAGCCAACTCACCAATTCTTCACGAGCCACGAGATGCACGGAGCTGCTGTCCGGTGGCTGCTGGCTATATCTCGACATCGAGCTAAAAGACGTTCAGCCTTCGACGCTGACGTGCAATGTGCCCATGCGGGTGTCTTCAAAACACCCGAGTTTCGTCATGGTTTTAATGGTGAAAAGTGTACACCTTTGTGTGCAAGTACGTTCTGTCACGACAACAATGCCAACGCTACCAAGCTCCTCCTCAGCACATCTTTTGTACGCTCCAGCCAGTCCTTTTCCCGGTTAGGCCCTTCTACCGTAAAGGCATTGATTTTTCTCAGACTTTTCCCGTTCTTGTCTTCCGGAGGCCACTGGGTAGTCGTCACCGTCTACCACTTACAGGGGCCCTGCAACTCTTTTTGAACATGGTCAGGAAACGCTGCCTATAGGTTGTAGAAGCTCCCCACAACAAGCGAGCCAAATATTATAGCACAGCACGTGGCCCGGAATTCAAAATTTATTATCAAACTCAGCTAAAAATAGCTTTCTCTTTTCTCGACAATAAATGGAATTAAGCCCACTAAGCCCATCTATCAGCCATTGGTTGATTTGAACATGGCGGGCTAGGTTGTTACAGAAATCGCCACGAGAAACCGTCACTTGTCCACGCATGCGCGCGTGATCACCCTGAAAAAGCCGCGTATTCGAAGAAAAAAAGAAAAAAAGTGCTCAAGGTCACAAGGCGTGAGTGACGTTTTTTTGTTTTTTTTGCCCCTCCCATTCCTCCCTGCTAGCTTTCAGCGCTTTTGCCGGGACGTGAGAAGAGAGAATGTGATTGCAGCGTGTGACATATCGTAACTCCGCTCGTACTGGATGGATTCTTAAAATTATTGCGGTTTTCAATTTCTGCGGCAATATGCTTTTCCAGTAAATTATATCTATGGTCACTCGAAAAATTGTTTCAGGGCCCCTTTTACGCTGTACGCAGAAGCAGCCACTCTGCCAGCTGCCACAGCCCATGGCGTAGCATCTTTTCTCGTGCGCAATTTTATTTTCCTTCATGGCCCGCCACGTCACGACCCGCCAGTAATAGAGGAAGTGCGTTCCTTTCAGAAGTCACAAATGCACGCTTTGCTAGACGCTGTATTGTTCATCGCACTACTATCGCTGACCATCGCCAAAGAAATGGCTCTACGGGAAAATTCAACCGCACCCTTAGTGACATGTTCTTCAAATACGTTGCCTCTGATTACTCTGACTGGGTCCTAATTTTACCTTTCGTGACTTACGCCTACAACACGGCTCCGCAGCTGACTACAGAGTTTTCGCCATTTTCGCTGTTATATAGACGGGAACCTCCTATCACACTCGACACCATTTTGCCGTACCGACCCGATTCTTCTGAACCAAAGCCCATCTCTCAATACCCCATCTCTCAAATTGCCCAACGCACCGAGGAGTGTCTACAGCTAGCCCTCTCGTTCAGAACTGGAGACCAGTGGGCACATAAATTTTGTCGTGACGATGGCCACACGTCCACTGAACCTCATTTTCCTCCGAATTCTTTTGCGTTCGTTTGGGTTTCAGATCTGCTTACTGGTCTCCCCTGCAAGCTTCCTTCGAAATATTCAAAACCCAACAATTTTGTTACGCAGACATCACCTGTAAACTATATACGCCATCGAACCAGTTGCACCTAAAGCCCCTATTTGCCCCGAGATCGAGTGGAGTCGCCGCCTGGTGGCCACTGGCTGAAGCGCACTAAGTGTGGATTGCTCCCTGCGTCGCCTGCTATCCACATAAGCTACTAGCACGTGCGCGTACGTTATGCTCGTGCTCAAAGGGTGGTGTGTCTCACTTTGTTAGCGCGAGAGTAACTATTTGTATGTTTGCCTACCACTGTCTACAAAGCAATTGGCCGTACTTGGCTATATATGTACCACAATAAAATTAGGTCGAGCACTTGGCCGGAGTGATGTGTATCGTTGACGTAGCCTCTCTTCGCCAGGACCATGTCGGTCTAGGTGCCGCTTCGTAAAGCCCATCGTAAAGTGCACTTGGCGTTGTGCCAAACGTGATGAATATTAAACATAGTGTGAATGCAGCGTTTTAGCAATTCGGGGATAAACGGAAGTTTTACATTGTTTTTAGGAGCCTACTTCCAAAACATTGTGGCGTTCTTGCTTGTTGGTTAGCTATGCGACGAGCTTTAATTGTTATTTGAATAACCAGGTTTTGTACGGTGATAGTCCCATGACACTGCTGTATAGCAAAGTCTGACACTTGGGTACTTCAATTGAATGACACGGAGCTGATTAAACTTGAGTTGCCGTGCACAATTTCAGCATTGGGCGATATTTATACAGGCACAACAGTGTGCTTATCAAAAGTGAACATTTCGCAGAAGTCTGCCTGGTTGGGATAGAAGTGAGGCCATTAGAAAACCTCAACCAACAATTGTATTCAGAAAGCCGACGTTTCGAAGCCAGATCAAGCGCGGGCTCAAACACTATAGTACAATTTTCGGTTGGAGTTTCCTAATTGCCTTGCCCGTGTTCTTAGATTTCGGTTCGCTTAAAAGAGGCCAGATTGACGAAATTATTCCAGATGGCGTGCTTCACATAACTCGCATAATTTTAATGAGAACGTCATCTTTTTTTTTCACATAATCTTGAGCGTTTTTGTGGCGTTGTGCTAGATTGACAGAAGAAGTGGATACATATTCGCTTGAAAAAAAAAACTTTGTTCCGTTTAATTATTGAACCTTTGCATCATTTTGATGCAGATAATCAATAGAAAAAACTGCGGACTGAACTATTACCCATTTGTACTGTTAAGAGGAAGAACAAGTGCGCTTAAGCAATGTAAGTCACGTACAGCTTCCCTCAATAAACTCATCGACTGTCCTACGTTTCTTCCATGAGTAAATGATTAAAACGAAAATGTGGATGACTAATCGCTGTATTTTTGGGTTCATCGCCCAAAATCATCCGATTTTTTTACTTTTTATGGAGGACAGGGGGGGGAGAGGTTGGTATTCATGACCAGCGTGTATGAATAATGAATTCAGTCTTGCTACAGCAGCGCATAGTAGACAGGACATAAGAGCAACACCTAAAAACAAAATACAAGAAACGTGACACACTGCAGTGCGAACGCGCAGACAGTTGCCAAGTGCGAACATCCGCGAACTTGCGACAGACTGCGTTTCTGTCCCAAGTATTAGTAACGTTCGGTGAGCTTCGTGCATCTGGTAAGCAGTGAATGGCATATATATATCACGAGTGGGCAGTAGTCAACGCATTTTATTCGTCGACAATCGGCTCACAGCGCTCAGAAAACACGCCGCTGGGTGCATTGGCATGCGCGCCACCGGCGGCCTATCCACACTAGCACAGTCACAGTGCTGCCTCCTATAGCCCGGTCTTGGGGCGAATACCTTCGGAAAGTACAGCCTTCGTTTCATCTGCGACGCTTCCTCATCTTTCCACCGGATCTTCTTGTCTATTCGGGTGGATGCGGCCAAGAACCGGTTTTCGCCGCTCGGCGCCATGTTGCATGCTGCAAGGCGTGTTGCTTGTTCGCCGCATGCAATGTGCAGGATATCGTAGAGCATTTCTCTCAAAAGTGGTTAATGTATCGAATTTCATGACTATCGCGGCTGTTCTCAAGTGCTTCCTATGTCTGCAACCGCGTGAATGTCGCGTATGCTCCTTATGAAATGAACCGCTGGAACTTGCAGAAAAAAAAGAACCCGCCTCATTACAATACATATGACGATGTGCTGAACTTTTTCATTGCTTTGAGGTGATACTGTGCGTCGAGTTCAGATAATACATCGCTAGAAACGAGCGAGCGGTAATTTCGACAGTAATGGCGCGACTGCGTTTTTTGACCTCTACATCACAGCAACGTCCTTGCCGTCCAGCAATTCTAAATACTTTCCGTGTACAAGACCGACCTTTATCACCTACATTATCTACAACGCCCATGAAGACATGTGAAACTTCAAGACAATGGTTGCGAACTGCAGAAGACAAACATTTCAGAACGGCGTAGTGCATGCACAAGTCATTGGACAGGCAGCCGGTGTAGCATGTGAAACATCACAAAGTTCTGAGCCAGCACTTTCATGGACATTGTTCACATTGCTTCAGTTAAAAAAATATCCAGGTAATTTCTACACCCGGGAACTATTCCTTCCCAAACGGCATGGCCTAAGGCACAACAGCTGCGATTTAAATATTTCTTACCAGTCCTCAATAATTAGCGTGCCGTGTTTACCTAATTTAATTTCAACCTGCTCTCAATAACCCCAATTATGCAAATCAGCGCCAGATACACAAGGAAACGCTACGCTGCGAAAAGAAGTTTAAACGCCATGCCATTCGCTACAACTTGTGCATGACTTGCAGCAGCTCTTCTGCCGTAAAACCGATGGTGAACGCACCCAGTTTTGCTTAGATAATCAACGCAGAAGAATCATTACATAAAGCCGTACGCGAGACACGGTCACGGCTGTACAGGAGCGGCCGTAACTAATGCAGCAGCAACTGCAAGCTCGTGGCGCGTTACAGGGGGCGCCACTGACACAAGCGAAAGAACAAAAAAACTACGCGCTGGAGAGGAGACGGCGAGGAGGAGAGAGATGGCAGTACTTTTACAAAGCACAGGGGTTTTCGTTGCACCACCTTCCTACCAACGCTTTCGTAATCGAGAAACCGTTGACGCCCAGCACCTGAAGCTCTACTACCATCCACTTGTACTGTGCTCTCCAGGAGTCACCACCATGGCTTCTTTTTGGATGGGGGGTAGTTGTAGCGAAGAAAAATGCCCAGCGCTGCAGCCACATCTCCAGTTCTTCACGAGCCACAAGCTAGAGATGCTAGCTGGTTGTTGCTGCAACGCGGCCTGTGTCTGTCCAGCTTTCTGCTAAGGTTCAGACAATCCTTGTGTTTTCTGCCCAGTGTTTTCATTACATTAGTAACACCCGCTTGTCCTATTTCGCCGTTCGGAAAGTGAAATGTGCATAAGCAATAAAACATGTTTTGTGCTGATTTACAAAAGAAAATCAAATACTTGTGGGTATGGATGCCGAAGGTCTACTGCCGAGTTGCTGCATAGTGTGTGCACACTTGGGCTGTGTATGAAGTGGACAATAATATGTCATTTTACGTCAGCGTGGAATAAATGTGCTGTGCTGATTGAAGTGAATATTGGGAAGCTGGATCTCGCATGATGTAGTTAACGTGTCTAATTTTTCAATGCACTAGGTATTTCCCGAGCACAGTGTACTACGATAAAGTGTATTGATAGAAGGAAGAGTGCAGTTGGAGTGTTTTTTTTTTTCATTTTACCACTTAAGTGAGAAAGATATTTGTAACTTAAGTATGGACCGAATCTACTCACGTGGTTTTATATAAATTCTCGCAGAAGGTAAAGTAAATGGTAGGTGAGAGATTGACAAACCTCAATATAACAGTTCATAAGTGTTAGCCGTCTCTGCATGATCAACAAGAAGCAATCCGTCAGAAGTCAAGCAGGAACTTTCGCCCCTCACTGTCTGGATATTTTATTGCAACACAAATACCAACGCATGCTTTCACGGCGTATTAGCACATCACTCACTGTGACGCTCACAGAAGAACATGGAATCCAACCACATGCAAACAGAATATCCCTAAAGCCTTTCTGTCATATTCGTAAAAATTGCAAAGAATGCCTCAAGTTTTGTCTTACCAAAATGTTGAAACTTTTTGCTATCGACGATTACTTCTCCTTACTTTTATGAGACCGACCAATCGTTCGTTTTTTTTTCGATTTTGGGAGTGAGCTATCGGTGTGTCTTCCAACTTCCCTGTTTTGCTGGACATACTCTACTTCCCTCGGAAGCGAGCAAATAGGAAATTCGGGCTATAGAAGTAACTAGACGAGTTAATACGAGTATTATTTTCTGAGTCACCAGTGTACAATGATGGTGATTGGTGGAGTGGAGAGCTCCGGCAATATTGACCTTCTGGTGCTTTCTGTGCGCCTGAGCACACAGGACACAAGTCATTAGCATCTTGCTTCCATAGGGATGCTACCACCACGATCGGAATCAATACCGAAACTTTCTAGTCAGCAGGCGAGCTCCGAAATCAGTTTAACCAAAAATGAATGATGCTCTAGTTTTCTCTTCCTCCACTTGCCTTCATTTCTGTTTTATCTTCTGTTTCTTCTGCCTTTTTGTGTTCATTTATTTCAACTTATTTATGTCTATCTCTTTCTCATCTCTTTTTTTTTTCTTCCTCTTCTTGTCCTTTCGTTAGGTTTCTTTTTCGCAAGCTTTTTCATGCTATTATCTATTTCTCATCCTCACATCTCTCCTTCCCAGTGTGGCTTCTCTTTTACACCTACTTGCTGGATTTATTGTACAAGGCTATAATTTTCTCGGCTAGCGTGCCTAAAGAGCTGAGTAGTTAGAATGCTGGCCTTCGGTTCGTGATCCCATCTGACATTTTTTTCAGCGAGAATCTTTTTGTGCCTCTTTTCGTTTATTTCTCTCTTTCTTGGTCTCCTAGTCCCTGTATTCATTCTCTCGCTTATCGGAGTTATTGCATCCTACGCAGGAGAAAACGCTGCAAATGTGCTGGGAGCAAAGCAGGAGATGGTGAAAGGACGATGAGAGTGAGTTCCGTGTTATAAATATCATCATTACTGTTTTTCTGTCAAAGACGCATGCTTGACTTGAAAGGCTCATAAGCAACTCTTTGCGCTTGGCATGAAAGACACCTCGGAATGATTCAGACACCTGAATGTATTTCAGGCGTCTGAATTTCAACTATGTATTTCTCCCAGAAATACAAAGCTAAAACGATTTTAGGAGCGAAGCATTTTATAGCAGCACCCGTTTGTTGATCGTAGTCGTAGTAGTAGTATTGTGTAAGAAGTCTTACATCTTGACCTCCAAGGTGGTGTTGGTGGGAGATTTCTTCTGTGCGTTGTTGAACAAGAAAAAATTCGCAGCGTGCGCGTTAGCTAAAAGCCGAATTCTCCTGTCTCTCATTCCCCCTTAGCAGCCATTGGCATGTACATTGAACTCTATCTGACAAGAAAGAGTTGCTTCGTTATACCTGCTGGGCGTAACCTCATTGGTTTTAGAAAGGTTTACCGAGCATTAGGCCGCAGTGCCATCCATGTATACAGTGAACTAGTATATACCATGAACACGAGGTGGTCAAAGGTGGGAAGTAGACACGAAGCGCAAGCCGTAAGAAAGTGTGCATGTGCCTCCTCTCCTTCAGTCCTTGGAATGTCCGCTAGATGGCGGTGCTTCTATATGAGGAATATATGATGAAAAGATGCGAGATGGCGGTACTTGGAGTGTTGAATAGGTGGACGAACGGACACACAGACAGATGCTTGGACGGACTCATGGATGGCTGCACCAACGGATGGACGCATGGACGGACGCAGGAGCGGATGCATGGACGAATGCAGAGATGGACGCACAGATGGACGTGCGGACTCATGAACAGACGAACGCACGGACGGGCGGATGGACGCACATGCGGCCACACAGACGCACGCATGGACGGACGGAAGCAATAACGAGTGGACGGACGGATGCTTCGCCCCCCTTTCCATCATTCACTCCATGGATATGCTGCCGTTTTTTTTTTAAAGCTGAAGTAGAACCGGAGATACGCGATCGCAAAATTTGCCTGACGCATTCTTTCCCTAATAGCTTCATTCCGCCAGAAAGGACAGCACTGTTCATAGTGCCTCGCGCAGTGCATTACGCCACCTTAGTTCAGTGTTGTGTGGTTTCTTTTTCCTCGTGTTGCAAAGGCGGTGACGACTGTTGCTGATAGTTCATAGTTCCGGTCGGCTGCTTCTCCATTCGCTGTAGCTGCGTGGTCTGGCGCGGTGTCTCCACTAGGGGGAACTGGATGGCGCTTCGAGCGCACGGCGCGGGTGAACTAACCACAAGCAGCCGTTTTGTCCTGGAAGTGAGCGTGGCACCACTCGTTTGCATTTGGCGGGCCAGCGTTTGTTTTGTTTAGTTTGCAACAATGCCTTCCTGTAGTGCTTTAAACTGCTCAAGCTGACTAGCAAAGCCATCGAGGAAGACGTGTCCAAATGAGGTGATCCGAATTTGTACCAAGTTTCAGTCATTTTGCTACTAAATAAGCACTGGGGTTGTATTAGGAATCGACTGCATTTTTGTCAGCTCCTCTGCAAAATGAACTCGAAGGGAAGGCTAAGCTGAGCCTTTTGTTGTCGTCATATGCTGGCATTTTACCAGGCTACATTGCAGTATTTCTGTGTGATTCTGATGTGGTGGAACTCCAGTACGAGATAGGTGCCATTGGTGTAGCATCTACAGGATTGGAGTCACACCAGCAGATGCGCTAACACTCCCTCACGAGCGCAGGTGCCACGATTCATGCGCTCAATAAGTGCTGCCCTCGAATAAAAAATAAACTTGCTACTCTAACGGAAAGTCCAGCAGTGCCATATACAGTTATTTTATCAGTGTGAAGCAACGTTCTGTGTGCATGGAACAATGCACTACGCGCGCTAAACGTTGGTGCGCGGCACAACTATTCGGTGCTGAAATTGGGCTTTTAAATTGCTTTCAAAAGTCTGGCTAGGGTCATATCTTAATTCGGCCTAAAACGAGAGCACTGTGATAAAAATCATCATAAGTGACAAAAAAAATGAGCTAGCGATGCTCGAATCCTGCCCGTCAATACAGGCTGCAATACCACAACACTACACTTCAAAGACAAGGAGCTGAATTTTTTAATTGAATTATATATGGGGTTTAACGTCCCCAAAACCGCCAGATGTATATTAGAGCCGCCGTAGTGGAGGGCTCCAGAAATTTAGACCACCTGGGGTTCTTCAACGTGTACCCAAATCTGAGCACACGGGCCTACAGCATTTTCGCCTCCATCTAAAACGCAGCCGCCGCAGCCAGGATTCGATCCCGTGACCTGCGGGTCAGCTTCCGAGTACCTTAGCCACTAGCCTACTGTGCAGAGGCGGAGATGCGTTTTTATTTTATACCTTATTCCCCATCACTTATCATGATCAGTGCACAAAAAAGCAAAAAGAAAAACTCAAGAAAGTGCACGACAAAAGCGTGGGGGCAGGTACACTAGGGAGACGGGACGTTGCCTCAACGTCCGTTCAAGGGAGCACGCTAGCTCTCTGAAAGGTACACCATCTACACATCTCGCTCTCCATTGCTGGCATAGAGACCAGCGCAAGCGTGAAATTACCGAAGAGTATGAAGCCATAAGTGTAAAAAACACGAGCATGACCCCGCCTTCAATCGCTCTCACAGCTGCTCAAATTTCGTATCTACAGCATACTCGATTTTGGTGCTCGGTGGATGTAGCCAAGATTTCTGATGCCGTCATGCCTGCATATATATGACACTTTTTTCCAATAAACTTTCAGTTGTTATCGGCGCTTTTGTAATGCACTCTCTTGGGTTTTTGTGCGTTTTTGTGCACTGATCATGATGAGTATGTTCCAACTAGCCCGCTTTGCTACTTTACTTCAGTTCAACGCTTTACTATTGTGGCCTGTCTATTCACCACCTTGTTCAAAAATGCAGACTTCTGTCTCTCAGTGCTCGCGACAACCCAACAGAATATAGTTCATTCGTTTGTTATGTGTTGCCCAGAATCAGAACGTCAACCTGGCACGTTTCGTTGAAAAACATGTGTAACCACAGATGTGACCTGCATTCAGCTTCCATTCGTGCTCGCTTGAATTTAAGCGGCTGTGCTTAGATCAGCAGATGGTAGTCGGGCTCTACTAAAAGCGATCATTCGTTTTAAAACTGGCAAAAAATTTTTTTCCACAATTCAGACACTTTATTTTAGCCTCTGTAAAACAACAATTCTGCACAGTGCCAACGGGAACAATGCATCTGATCCAAGCTATATTCTCGGTTTTTATCCGCTATTGCCAAATGACCTTTTACGACATCCGATGACATAAACGGTACGTTCGGCCACTGACGCCTGATCACCAACGAGAGTGAGGACGAGTCTCTGTTTGAAAAGAGGGCAGACAAAAAAAACTACTTCATGCTCCGCTTCTGTGCTTTAAGCGGTGCGCACGATTGCGATATTCGGTTGAGCAGTATATAGCTGCGTCTGCTTTTCGCAGGGTGTGTTTTTTCAACAAGCTGAGGGGTGCCTCTGCTTCCAGACCCGTTTAAGCAACTCTGCTGTTAATTGTACCCCGTTCTGCGAAGCACTTAGTCACAACGGTGGCGGAGCATTGCACAATAAAACATAAGCACTAAAAAATTTATTAAATTTTGATGATGGAGTCACTGCGCTGTAAAAACCTGAGGCTTGATGTATTCTTGCGAGTCTTTTTACATCTTGATAACATTGAAACTAACATAGCAAGAGGGAGAATAAAAGGAGAGAAAGGCACGGACGTCAATGCTAAAGTTCTCAAGGAAAAGCTGTGGGCAAGAATTTTAAATTTTCGTCTGAGTTTCATGTATGTCTCGCAATTTATGTTTTGTTTCATATACTTATTCTAATTGTTAGCTCGGCGTTATAAACACTGTTATAGGGTGCAACCATTATTAAGAAAATAGGTATAGAGTGCAATAGAAATCAACTTGTGCTCCCGAAATATAAATGCGACACTGCTCAGCATGCTTGCATAATTACCTTAAATTGAGCTTATTAAAATAAGCTTATTGCGTTAAACTTTGTTAATCTGTACAATGCCATGCTACAGTGACCACTTCAATCAACTCAAGCATTCACTATTCACACAAAATATAAGGAAAGATTCATACAGCCACCAACTGCCACAATCACGGTGCATCCACCTTCAATCGCTACATATTCATAGTCAGACACACGACCCAACGGGGAAAAGTAACAATGCATTTATGAGCACGGTGCATGAAAGCGCTGCTTTGCAACGCTAGCGTGCCCAGGGTATACATTGTGTCTGGGGTATGATAACGTCTTCTCGCGAGGCATAATTGCCGCGCGCAAGGACGACCTCGTCCGGGCACCGTAGCCATTTTCATCGGCGGTAGCCCTCATTTCCTTCTTCACATGAGTCCAGTTATGTTCATTGGTGGGGACGCTAGGAGCTCGGCGATATAGGCGCAAGCCTTACACAGCCATGGTAAAGTGTGCCCTGATAAAGGTTACGAGTAGCAAAATACACTCACGGGCGCTCAGTAAAATTGTTCAGAAAATGAAAACGAGAAAACTATTGGCCAACTACATTTGTCAGATTAGTTAACTTTTGGCCGGTTTTTTTTACGCCGATCACATTTGCGCTTGTAAAAAAGGAAAGCACAATTTTTTTTGACCTTTAGCATCCGCAGGTACAATGCGTTAAACATTCTTGGCAAGAGAGTCCAACCCTTCCAAAAAACAGCATTTGTAGCTTTCCTCAGGTTCTTTCTCGGCAATCCGCCAATTAGTGAATTCGTGGAGTGGAAGATAAGGCTCCAGTCCAAATTCGAAAATCGCAGAAAAGCGCTAACGTTTACTTTTGAAGGCCCAGTTCTTGGACTTGCGCAGTTGAAACTCAATAAATGTCTCTCGTGCGAAGCATACTCGCAGCTTGCACAAAAAAAAGTGCTTCGATACAAATCGCTTCACTCCAAGTCGACACACAGAGACACAGAGACAAACACTGCACTCTGCTTAAACTCTGCTCTCAGAAAGTCATGAATTCACAATGCGCAAAATATTTATGATCTACCATCGTGCAGGCTTTTTATCAGGCTTCCCTGAGTTGGTCGTTTTTTTCATTGCTGGGAAGCCCCACCTACTTGCAGAACAGTTTAACTCATAACATTGGCAGAAACGGCTCTTAACGTGATGGTGTTAGAGAGATTGTTTCTCATGAATTGGGCCGTCGGTGTCGGTATCTGTGTAAGCGTCATTGGTTATGTGCGAGAAATTCTCATCTTGCCCGTGACACAAAAATGTAGAAATAAAATTAAATAACTAATAAAAAGTTCCTTTTGAGTGAGATTCGGAACGAGGCCGTTAGCGTGGCAAGCAGGTATCCTATAACAAAGTGATGGTATTGCTTGGAACTGAATGTTTTGTAGTGGAATGAATGTCTCGTAGCAGAAAGAATCTTTGCAACTCTTGCAAGATTGTGGGGCCACAGCGTAGAATGTCGCCAGGGGATAAAACATCTGAATTCCAGTAAGTGTTTTTTATAGGAATAAAATTACAAAGCGGTCGCACACAATTGATTACCGTCAGCTGCAAAAACGTCATCAAAGGAAGCATCTGCATATGTACACGTGTTGCCTGGCGGACGCGTAGTGGGCCCTCAGCTCATTCACTAAAAAGAATTATAGGCTCACAAAGCTACGCTTGGTGGCGCCTGCTACGTTGCACAGGCAACCCCACCTCTGGCAAAAAAAAGTAACAGTTCGGGTAGACGGCTTAAGCAATGAATGTGATAGCGACACATCGGGCTGTTATACAAAGCAATGTTGGGACATTTACTACAATTCCAAATGTAGTGAACATGGTCTATTGTGCTTGAATTGACAGTAATGGAATAACCACAATATCTAAACAGGTATTTTTTTAATAGTTCACTGCGTAACGTCCGACAGAAGGCAAAATCCAAGTTTCGCTTCGAGAAACGAAACGAGCCTCTGGTTTTCACATCGATGTACATTAACCTTGAAGTCTTCAGGGAGTATCATTGGCAATTGCTGTAGGCACACTCCTCATAAGTTGTGCAGCAAGAATTTCAAGACGACAGTCCGCAAGGTTCCTGGTGAGATGTAGACTGTCGGGACAACAAAGCTGTGCATGTTCCGAAGGCGCAAGCGTCACCACAACTCATCTAGGCAGCCACTTAAGCTTGTCCATCAAGAGTTAAAGTGGCGGTGCGTATTTCGATGGGATCCGAATTCCCAAGCACGACAGTACCACCAAGATCCCGAGTAGCCATGGACTTGGTGCGAAGGTTTCTCCCTGTTGCTTCATCGGAACAAGAAGTGTTAAGGCCTGTGTACTGTGCGGTTGATACATCGCACAGTACACAGGCCTGAACCTTTCCGCCTCCATCGGAATGCCACCATCGCGACCGGTATCAGACCTGTGACCCTCGGATAAGCAGGCGATCACGAATCCCACTGCTCCACGGCGCCGTGCCTCGAATATGCTTCACCAATCTGATCTCCTCATTAGCTATACCCTATATACAAACTGGAATCGATAAAAAAACTGCCCAGCCTAGTTACATAGCCTTTAAATATCATTGGGATTCCAGGATTACTCAAATTAGATGTAACTCTCGGTGCTATCTCACCTTTCTTCGCCACTTTTATAAGTAAGTACTGATTGTTGTAGAGAAAAAACCCCGAGGCAGTACGCCGGCCGACCTTCATCTTTGTATCATCCCAACCAGACGGTCTTCCCTCACCCTTTACACTTCAGTAAGTACTGCTGCAAATCGTGGGCCAGTCGTCTTTCGCTTGAAGTTCATTCAGGTACATCGAGTCGACTGCAAAATCACATCTATTGAGACGCATTTTCGGACGCATTCAATAATGCTCAATGCCACATTCTGTAGCTCCTTCACACCCGAATGAAGTTTGTTAGCTGACTGACTGACGCCATCGCCCAAAGGAATAACCTTCCATAAGCTATGATCCCTTAGTGCAGGGTAGCAAACCGGATGCCCCATTTTCTGGTTAACCTCCCTGCCTTTCCCTCATTTTAGTCTCTCTCTCTCTTCTCTCTTCCATAAGCTATTGTTTCTATAAAATACCCTGTCTGATTCGGTGAGCCATTACTATTTTCTATGTTCTCATGGCTGTGTCTACCAATAGTTTTTTTCTGTCTTATTTTGTATTTACTACATTTTCTGATAGCGTTTATTTTTAATCCTCCAAATGTACAATGTTCTTTGCCGTTTTTTTATGTTACACTCACTCTGCTTAATTAAGTGAAGTTTTTACATCTATTAAAATAACTGAATAAATATCATTCAGGCCGAGTATTTGTCATTGACCCGTTGTTATACCTCAGTGCACATATTCGTGAATTGCAAAAGCCTGCGCCAGCGCAGGTGAGGCGTTTGCACAAAATACACACTTCCGCACTGCTCAAATCAGTGCAACGACACTTCAAAATGCCGGCTTTTGTTGATATGCCAAGGATAACTGTACGGTTAATGTATGTAAAGCATCAATCAGTCATAGAGAGAGTTTTTATAAAGATTTTTTGTGTAGTTTGTCATAACATAATACCTTAGTTCCTTTATTCTGATTTGTTTGGCTCCCCTCTTTATGTTTGTTAGCTTCGTCGCGATAATGCCGACACACTATAACATCGACAGAATTCGCCAGGTTCACCCATCAGCGTTTACAGGACCAACAACTATTTCCAAGTGGCATCTTGTTTCCACAACAACTCCATGTGTAACCTGCCAACCTTTGGCATTCATGAGACTTTCTATTGATAATCAACGTATTTTTGATCATATGTTGTTTCTTTCTTCATTAGGGAATGCGTTGCACGACATAGGCTGTCACATTTGTACCCGCGTTCACGCGTACGTCATTATGACGTAATTATGGGGAAACTGCGGCATTTAAACTTACTTAAGCATAACCTTCTTGAACTCACAAACAACGCACATTCAATACGTTATTAGTTGGACGTTTCGCTCATTAGTACGTATTATTTCACTAATTTTGCAAGCACCCCTCTAATTACGAACACAGTAACTAAGCTTTCCGCCCTAATACATCAACAAAATCTAATAGTCACTACAACAAACGAAAATAAAAGAATATTGTTACCAAATAATGAAGCCTTATGAAAAGGAACCTTGATTACCTGTGACTTGCGTGAAGCGATAATTCAGGCGGCAATTAGGAACAATCGAATGGCGCGGTCGGTGATGAAACAAAAGGATTTCACGACTAAGTAACGGTTTGCACTAATCACCTCACTCGCCATCATTTCTTGCCTTTCATGCGACTACGGGTGACTCACGAGTGCTCTGCAGCACACATTACTTGATTGCGATTCCTGAGGATCATTGTTAAAATACAGGCAGACACTACGCTTAGTTGAAAGAAGACTGGGGCCTAAAAATAAATTGAGAAAAGCGGAACTTGTTCCTTTTGTTTTTTCAGCGAAATGAGCTTTCGTTCAGCTTAAGACAGTTTTGTGTTCAGGTGCATTTAAAAACAAAATGCAAATCTATAAATATATGCCTGATTTTCTTTACTCAACCACATCTTAAATTCTCAGGCGTAAACTTCAAACAACTAGAAGATAGCTGGGCAGAGTATTGATAATATTTGCGAGCGTGTTCCTGCACACTTCCCCTGATCTTCAACGATGCAATCGCTCCATTTGTCTCGTATTTACTTTTTGTCAGTGGTTCTTTAAACAATCGAACCCATCAAAAACGTGTGTTCTATGCGCATTGATGCTTTTCTACTTGTGCTGAATATTCCTATTGGGACAACGGTGAATTTCTTCATTTACCACTTTGAAAGAACTTTTCCATATTGGTCGTTAATGTCAATCTTTTCTCCATGTAATATCAACAACCGGTATTCTCTAAGCAATTTACCTTCTATGTCACCTGAAGCGTAGTCGGAAAAAAATCGTGTTCATTTTCTACCAATTTTTTTAAAGAACTTAGTTGCCGCAAGTGACACTGAATAATAACTGCGTGTGCTTTTTTTTAATTTTTAATAACGAATTCGTTCAAGGTCACCGCATTTTTAGGCCTATCCTGCACCCCCTGTAAAGTATGGGCCACAGACATTGAATAAATCTGAAGACTCGCCATAGGTGCACTAAATATGGAGAAGTAACAGTTAGTCCAACAAGCAGGTACGTGCCGATGAAATTTGTGCAGCCGATAAGAGCACTAGCATCATCACAAACGGGTGTGTGATACATAAACCATGTCAACCCGCACTAGGCACAGCTGTTACACTAAAAGAGAACAGAGAACCAGTTAGTCCAACACGCTTCCTAAAAGCATTTAATAAAAAAATCCAAACTTACTAACATCTGCTCCTCTACGAGTCATCTTTTTCACATAGTCATTTTTTTCTTCTCTTTATTTTTTAACAAATTCTACTGCCGTAGGTATTGTGTCCGATCCTCCGTGGTCCATTGAGCAACTACAAAAAAAAAAACAACTACGTAATGGGACAGGCGACGACGGCTGCTAGAAGGCCCCGAAGTGAAGTAAGGCCGACGCCAAAGACGACGTGGCGTATATAGATCTACGAGAGATGTGAACGCTTGACTTCAGCGCGAGTTTCTGCCTTTGGAGTGTGTGCATTATAGTCGTGTCTGCGAATGTACGATTTGGCTCGAAACTCTCTGCGCTAAGAATGTACGCCAATACAACCCAGCATCATCGATCTGAAGCCTAGAAACGACAAAGTAGCAACCTATAGAAACAACTCCCGCCACCTACCTGATGCATAAAAACTGCCTCGAAAGAACCAGATGAGTCTAGAGAATCGCCTAGTCCGTCTGCTTCAAGCATCGCGTGCCTCAGTGCATGATTCACCAATTTCTTTTTCAGGTAAGCTATGAATAGAAGACGCAGGTAAATACTTCTTACTTCAGGATTAATGTTGAAATAATGTGACGAACGCAAGTAGGTTATCATTCGGTCAGCAATTATTTTAATGTAAGTACATATGCTTTCCTAGCAGAAACCTGGAGATTTACAAAGAGGGTTCAGCTTAAATTGAGGATGACGCAGCGAGCAATGGAAAGAAAAATGGTAGGTGTAAGCTTAAGAGACAAGAGAGCAGAGTGGATTAGGGAACAAACGGGGGTTAAAGATATCATAGTTGAAATCAAGAAGAGAAAATGGACATGGGCCGGGCACGTAGCGCGTAGACAGGATAACCACTGGTCATTAAGGGTAACTAACTGGATTCCCACAAAATACAAGCGAGTTAGGGGGAGACAAAGGTTAGGTGGGTAGATGAGATTAAGAAGTTTGCGGGTACAAATTGGCAGCAGCAAGCACAGGACAGGGTTAACTGGCGGAACATGGGAGAGGCCTTTGTCCTGAAGTGTACGTAGTCAGGCTGATGATGATGATGATGTTGATGATGAAATATGCTTTCCATAATCCTGCCTTATAAATGAAAGCCTAATAAAGGTAAGAAAACAACCTCTCCTAAGTATTGGAACAGGTGCTCGCAGTTTAGGAATGAACGCCCGGGAAAGAAACCAGCTGTACTGTTCTTTTTTTTTTTCAAAATAACGAAATCGTCTTATGCGTGTTCAATATTCTATATTGCAAGTTCCGCATCTTAGACGCGTCGGAATATTTCTAACAGCAACATCTCTTTTAACGAAGGCAAAACAAAGGCATACAGCTACATTTTTATCACGCATGTTGATTGAAAAAGGCGCCATCTCTAGTAAAATACGTCACAAATAATCTAATCACAAACGTACTGCAGGCCCGTTTAGCGTATCTATCTATCTATCTATCTATCTATCTATCTATATATATATATATATATATATATATATATATTTATCTATCTACCTATCTATCTACACAAATTCAAACCTATTCGAGATTGTGGATTTTGCCGCTCATGATGTCTAAAAAATCTCTCGCTTTTAAAATCACTACGTTGTGTTGGAGAAAAAGGCGGTACATGGCATAATTTCACCACCACCTCTGAGGCACGTAATTTAAGAGGAAGTGAAAGTCCAGTTGTACTACGTGGGGAGTTTTCTGTCACGTGATTTTTACCTGTCATTTTACAGTTTATTAGCTTACTGCAAGCTGCAGCTGCTTCGGTGACACTCTCAGTATCGGGAATCGTGAAGGTATACGAGCACCACAGATGTTTTTTTTTTTCGTTTTTTTTCAAAGATGGTATGATACTGTCGCACGTTATCGCACACCACGAGCCAACTAACTTTCACTGAAATTAGGAGCTATATAAGCAAAACTAGAGAGGAAAGCATTCTGTGAACAAAAAAGGGTCATTTCTAAGACAATTAAAGCCTGCTGGAAAGATGTCTTCCAGAGTGTTGTGAATCATTGGCTTTTGTGGCCCTGCAGCATGGAGACAGGCGGAATAAGAAGCTTGCACTGTATGTGTCTGGTTGAGCTGATAAATCTGTCATGTTCTATTATGGAGCCGCCGACCGCGAGCCTGCGAACCTAGCTGGATACATTGCTTCCGTGCTGAATTTCGAAGAGCTTCCAGTGGTAGCAACATCAAGCTGGCGTAATCGTCCATGGTCGCTTCGTGTAGAGTAACTCGTTACAACTTTGAAGCGATAAGCAAAAGGCTTCGCTAAGTGTCCACACCGAGCCGGTCAGCGGCCACTGTGAGTTCATCGCCGGGCCAGGTGAAAGAACCGTCGCATTGATTTCGTTTCACAGAAGACAATGTATGTTGGAGTAAAGTGCCGTCCGAATTGTCCACTCTATGCACCAACTGTTCTCACGCATCTAGCGCGAAGGTGGGCACTGATACGGGGCAGACTGAACCAACGAGCAGCCGCTGGTGAGCACTGTAAAATCCGGACGGTGATCGGTCTCTTTGGTTGGAAGTACAACGCTCCATGAGACACCGGAGATAGCAGACGGGCATTTTTAATTTGTGCCGAAAAGAACGACAAAAATAGCACAGGAGATGCCTTATGTGATCAGCCGGTGGCTTTCGTCGCATAGCCGTCCTTCTTAAAAAGCCCTAAAGACGCCATCGGTAAGAAGCCTGTGTACAGGTGTGGCACCACACTTGTTCACCTGCATTTCCCCTTCTTCGCCCGTACTTCTTCGCCCGCTGCTGTGTTTGTGCACCGCCGCTCAACGGAAACGATCAAGCTACCGTGGTTTGTGCGTGCATAGATATATTCTGTGTATTTGTGCATAAGAAGTGCTAACGCAGGTGAGGCCAACAGGCCGAGGTGTCAGCTATTTAATGGATAATCAAAAGGGTAAGCTCAAGCGAGTTTTCACTAGGAGGTCGGTTTTCACCAACAGCGACTTGCAGCCCAACTTGATCTTAGGCGTTTGTTTAACCTTTATTGTTCATCAACACAGGAAAACATATCCCTCATACCGGCACTAGCATGGCAGGCCAACATGATTTCCCTATATATGCCGACTGTCAAAGAGTGGTACAGGTTAACGCGAGTAGTGCGTTCAGGTGGTGTTTGGCTGTGTTGGTGTACGTTTGTGTCTATAGTAATATATGCATGTGTCATTATTTCTAGCTCATTCGATACCTGATAAATTTATTCGCTCTTGCATTCACGATTGTAACAGTCAGCTTCTTTTTTTTACTACCTGAAATTACCCTCAGAAATCACCTTTAAAACTAAATGCAGTAAAAAATGACTCTATAATCGCTTAAAAACCTCAGTGGGGTAAATAATTACTACCCTTGACATTTTCAAAGACTCGGTTAGCATGAGGGTAAATTTTTACTTCAACTTGTAGGTAGTAATAAAAACGCAAAAGGAAGTGCAGTAGAGTACAAGCACTTTACCCCTTTTTCAGGTGTTCATGTTATTTTTAGTATCTATCTATCTATCTATATATCTATCTATATATCTATCTCTATCTATCTAATATGGAGAGCACCCAGACGTAGTCGCCTACGTCTGGGTGCTCTCGTTATCACTCCCTTAACTTGAAAAAACCAAAATTTGTATGCAATGATAAGAGAGTTTGACAAATCTGGCTCGCTGGTTATGACAAGAATGATGTGACAATCCCGTTTTTTTTTAACTACTTCCTCCAGCCTCATGTGACACATACCTGTATGCATACTAAAGGTGGGTATGTGCCGCAGATATGTGGGTTTGTGTCGCCAGTGAATGATAGTTTATTACTCACTAATCGCGAAAAATACATTGATAATTTTAATGCGAGAGTTTTAAGAAAAAAGATAACATTGTTACAGTATTGGCCCCATGACTGCAAATAATAAATGTAAGGGTACCACCAAGAGTTGCAGCCCAGCATTCTGCGACGCAATCAAATATTCTACCACAGAGCCAAGTCTGGTTTCGGAACTAATTTTCAAATAGATCCTAATGATCGGGAAACGCCAATTGTGGTTGCAGTGCTGGGTATCCAATTTTATAAACATTACATGTGTACTCCTATGATACAGCGGTCACCTCATGTTCGCGTCAGTTGTAGTTCAGCGCCATGCACTACATTGATTTATTAAGCAGCGTTCAGGGGCACCACCATCACAACCACAAGCGCTACATATCAGCTAACCGCTTGTGTTGCTGCTACCTCTGTTTCTGTTGTCATTGTTACAAGAGTGTAAACAGCTTGTTATATGAAACCTAAGGTATATTTTAACACATACCTGTGCGTACGTTTCTCTGTTTACAAGCATTATTTCGTGAGGTTCGCGCAATAAAAATTGTAACACAGTCCCCATCCCTCCACATGCTTCGCATAACATCAGTTCCCAAGGAACGTGGGATCTGCCAAATTTTTGTTATTCACCAAAAGAGACGGAGTAATAAATAGTTATCCTAAAATGAGTTCGTATCGCTCCGAAATGCGTAGCCACTTAACTTGGAACAAGAATATGTGCAAGTAGGTCATAAATTTTCCAGAATTGTTAGCCTGCACGGTGAAATTTAAGCACAACGCAGGAAATCGAATAGCGCAACAGTACGCCGAACGTCTAACGGCTTCTGTTAGCATTATCACGAATATGTTCTGTTTATCTCAAATAGAAGCACACAGCGTGTGTGTCTGTTTGGTTCTGTATACAGTAAATCAAGTACTGTGGTCTTGCAGACGATAACAACAAGACGCTCAGAGTAAAGTTGTCGTACATACGTGGTCTATATCCAAACAGTAAAACTCGACCACTCTGAGAAACTGTGAGGCGCCCTATAAAACAACAATAACAATGTCCGCTCAAACTGTCAAAAGATCGGTTTGATTGGCGTACGGAGTTTGACATCGAAAAGAGACTAATGCTATGGGAGACAGAGCAGTGGAGAAATTCGCACACCTTGTACCACCTGGTATTCTTGAAGGTGTACTGAAATCAAACTTTACCATGGCTTCAAGTATTTTGCCTATTGAAAAGCGACTGCCACGGCCGGGATCTAAACTGTCTTTCTAATCAGCAGCCGAGCGTTGTAACTACTAGTCTACCCCGGCGTCCTCTTACAGAGTGGAATATAAATTGGCTGACGCCTTTAGCTCAGGGCACGCCAAAAGATTTAAGCTAATGATAATTTATCTCGCACTTCAGCATTTTTATAGTGGCACGCCAACGTAAGTCGCACTATGGATTTAAAGATGTCTGCCCGGATCTCCTCTCACGTCCTTCCAAAGTCTTCCCTTAATCACCAGGGAAGCTCTGCGAAATGGCTTCTCGTGCTGTGCTCTCAATAGTTGCCCCTTGAACGAAACCCCAATCTGTGCATCATCGAAGTTCTTCCGAAAGGAGTCTAGGAATAACCAAAAGGAGAAAAAAATACCAGAATTCGTGGTGAGGCCACGAACAGGAGAGGCCATGGTGGGTGAAGCCAGGTCGCTTTAAACCAACCGCACGCAATCGAAACTTGCGATCACCGAGACATTTCGAGTTTAGTTTGGTTTAGCTTCTTATCGTATATATCCACGAGGAAATGAAACAGGCTTGCGTGCATTTGGCATAACCTGTCTATTCCGGATCCAAGCAATGTTGCTTTCGTCTATTTTCTTTTCTTTTTTCAACGTGTGCCTTCTCCTGGTTTAACCACCTCGTCTGGCCACGGCATCTCCGTAAGAGCTACCGAAGGCTGCTGTGATCCTTTTTTGCGGTGCAGATAAGAAAGTCGCTTTTGCTAAAAAGTGTCTTGTGTTCTTAGCCGCAGCTCATTTGCAAGCTTGATTTATGAGCCAACAAACAAGCTTGATTTATGAGCCAACAAAAAGAAGAGGCCGGATAGTTCGACCAAGGGGCCTTCACGCATAAGTGCTGCAGGTATAGGCGCCAGTGCTTTCGATATATATCTCTTCAGTGTGAAGAAGAAGAAAAACGTAAACAAACATAGTTTGAGCGCTTTTTGCGCTAGCACGCTGCCAAGGGTAGCTACGTATGTTACTAGTTAACCACTCGTTGATCCAGCGCTCTACATTGGTGTGATGATTCCTGCCATTACGGGGCAAGTTTCTACTAGCATTAGTAAGTGTACCCATTTAGTTCACGTTTCAAAATCCTAATATTCTTGATAAATGTATATTCGCAAACCATGCATTCGCATCATGGGGTATGCTCACTTTTAAGTTCACCCGTGGTCTCATTTTATGTCATTCTCACAAGCAACAAACTACGCTAACTTTTCGCTGTTTCACGAGCCATGGAGCAACACTTTGGGCCTCCTCAAAGTTTAAAAAAACACAAAAACATCACTGCACAATTACATCGCTGCATATACTATATGCACATTAGAGTTCTTATTGCGATTATGGCTTGAATACGAATAAAGGGATACTAGACAAAAGTTTTCCTACCATGACCTTTACCTAAATCGAAAGATTTGTACTGAAATCGATAGAAACAACCTTCATTCCTTGCACAAAAATAGTGAATTTAATTAATTTTTCAGAAACTGCTGCGTCTAACGTCTGCGCCATGAACTAGAGGATGTGGCGTTTGGTGATGTTACAAACACCACCGAACACCACGAAGTCTTCCAGGCTGAATATTTTCAGCCAAACGAGGTCACAGGAAACGACGAAGAAGACAAGCAAGTGGCTGGCAACTGTCCCGCAAGGTGGCTACTTTTAGGACTACTGAAATGGTGATGTTACTTTGCATATATACTTTTATGTGTAAAGTTGTGACAACGTTTGACTTGCCGAGCAAAGAGTTGTGTTTTCTATTGGCTGTTCTTCGTCCATAACTTTTCTATATGGGAAGCATATGTATACCTTTGTTTTTCGTTATAGACAAGTTCTCATATTAACTTTGTGGTTTTGGACGTAGACTTCTAGTTTTTCATATTGTCATACTTATCCATACTCATTTCAGAATGTGGCGCCAGCCGCTTATGTGCTTAGCCATTCAGTCTTGGGCACTGTCAATATTTTCTGTTTAATTGTAAAAAATATTCAACGTATTCAAGTACTAAGTTGTACAGAGGCGGTATAAATACTGCGGACCACGGGAGCGCGTGTCACACAGCACTGGGGCGCCTCCTGGTGGCTGCCTACGAAGCTCGAGGGAGCTCAATTTGCACACGTGTCCCTTTTTAACTATAGTTATACCAGCCTGCTCATTCACTCTCTTCAACAGCGCTCGCACCAGAACGCCAGAAGAAGCACAAGGTGTCATTCCTTCTGCCCCCGCGGAAATACCGAGCGATGATATCGTCACGAAAACACCTAATTTGTACTGAAAGTTCTACCGGCAATGCTCGATGCGCACCGCATTCTGCACCTAAGTCTCAAAAGACTCAGCTCTGCCGAAAACGCATAAATCAAAAATCAAAATTTGTGAAGTGGTTTAAGCAGTCACAGCCGAAGTGACGACACCTTGCGCTTCTTCAAGCATACCGGTGCCCGCGCTATCGAAGAGAGCGAATAAGCAGGCTGGTAGGTAAACAAAAAGGGGGGGGGGGGCGTGCGCGAAGTGCGAGCTTTTGAGCTTCGCAGGCAGCCGTCAGAGGGTGCAGCAGTGCTCTTTGACACGCGCTCCCGTGGTACGCAAAATTTTGAAATTTTGACCACCACTCTACCTAAATACGCCGAGAAAAAAACAAAACGGTGTTGCTGTTTCAATGAGGGAATTAATTGTTTCGTTTATACATTGTCATGAACTTAAGTACAATGATTAGCGAGGCTTCTTTGAGTATATTCCGGGAAGGGGAGTATGTCTATGCGAGGCATTCATTGAAATTTTATAGTCAAAAATCATGAATTTTTTTGCTAGGTATACTGGCAAACTGCATATTTTGAAAACACAAATACAATAAGTTGTATTTTGAACGCACCTTTCTTCCCCATTCCCCTTTTCCTTATTGCAGGGTAGCACGCTGAATGCCACAAGTTTCCGTTAACCTTCCTGCCTTTCCCTCATTTTATTCCCTCTCTCTCTCCTGAATATAGATTTGCAAAGTATGAAGATGAGGTTTTTTTTTTTCAAGACTTAGCGTCATAATTGACGCCTACTTTGCAATTTCTTGTGCCTCTCTTTGTTGGGACTGCATTCTATAGAATATACTAGGCAGTTACCGAGAAGATGATGTCCATGAATATATATCATTCGTCTGTCGTAATCGACCGCATACGGTTCACACCCACTTTTTCATCGAAGGCATACACACCAAGCTGCTGCCAAACACATCGCAAGTATACAACACGTAATAGTAGACTTGATTTGCGTTCATTTCGTACAAATACTATCAGGCTGCTTTTTATATGGCCCTTTTTTACACTATATTTCGTTTACTAGTGCCAGCCGATTGCTGCTTTTCATTTTGATTTATACAATAAAGACTTTTCTTTCTCAACGTCTTGTCGATGGTCGCTGTTTTTGCTCACTGGCGATCGGCTTTGCTTCGCTTCAGTAGACTTTTGCTGTGAGCATTTCCTTTAAAGACTGTTTACAACTAGTGTTTTTTTTTTCTGAAATGTGACAACCGCGGCCTAGATCGAACTCGAAACATTTACGTCTGAAGCCGAGCACTACGGAAGCTTTAATTCACAGCGGCGGCTCGTTATTTGCGGCTTCTCTACTTCAGGAGATGCTGGCTTGTCATATTGAACAGAATTATTGACACAGATGCGTAACTAGTACACGTGAATTATTAGTAATAGGTCCCATAGTGCTACTGGAACGATAAATAAAAAAGATGCTGTCATATATGTCCTACAGCCACAGCTATACAAAACATCAGAGCTAGTCACTGGCTTTTAAGCAGCGTCAATTAAGGAGACTTGTTTCAATGTGGCGAATTCGCCAGTACTGATCATGCCAATGACAAAAAAAAGAACTTCGTGATCATCAGTATATTTGTTGATAAAGCTTTCAAGAGCATAGCTATTTAAGGCTTAGTAAAAAATTTGGTCGCCATCAAAAACCAGAAGTGCGTAGGGCCACAAAAAAGATTTATATCTAATTTCTATTTACGTAAAAATATTTGATTTATATCTAACTGCACAAAGCAAATGGCGAAATAGTAAGACAAAAAGAGTGTGAAAGAAAGAAGCAGAAATATAAGGTTAAAAGGGGAAAAATAGGACCACAAAAGGCCGACTTAGTGCCACTAGTGCTAAGCTGTATGTTTTTCGTTCACAGTGCCCACTGAAGAAGACACACATCTGATTGTGACCCTACAGAAGGTGCGTCGGTTTCTGTTTTTGGGGGATCTTAATATTGAAAGTTTATACGTTATCGCCAAAAATTAAAGCACGAAATCGCATCTCGAATATATATGAGGAAACCCTACATAAAGGGAATAATCTGGGCAACTTCGTAACCGAGCACGAAGCCAAGAGCTGCGATTCTCTTCCTCGAAGGACACTCTGACAAAGCGAATAATTTGACTCAATGCATAATTTGTTTTTCGGTGATTCGGGCAGAAATGAATGAAGACATTGTACCTCGCTCTCCTTGAGGCATATTATTACTAGCTCGCCTGCGAGAATTGTCGCAGATGTCTGATGAAACTCCCTGTACGTTTTCGGAAAGTACACCCCTGTTCAGCCACTCCTCACGGCCTCTTTTAGTTATTTTAAGCTCGATGATGTGGTCCCATAGTGCTTCCAAATTGTGGAAGTGAAATCGCCCCGAGCACGACAACTATATATGCGTGCAGTGCTGGTGATGGCAATCCTCTCCAAAGCACGAGAACTTCAAAAGAAGTGAAAGAAGTGGCTTTTTTTTTTCTCTACCTGCTTTGGAACTGTGCTTGCCGAGTATACTACGAGCCGAGTAGTTGCTTGCTTTCCAGGCAAAGAGAGAAAAACGTTCACAAGAAGACAAGGAACAGCCTACACTCTCCTATAAGAAAAAAGTGCAGTGCACAGAACACGGAGTTAAGTGTTCGGAGCAGTATTTCCAGAGAACGGAAAAAAGAAAGGTCGCGCACTGCTTCCACGATGAATTCTCGTGTGAATATTGTGGAGTCATTTATATTTATGCCAAGGACATTCATACGCAGAGTTGGTAGCATTATTTTGAATACCTTCGAAGGGATACACTGTATCGGAAAGTCATGGCTCTCTCAACGGACGCTCGTGCGCAATGCACAGTTGTATTGAATCTGCTGGTTGATAATATACGGGGTTATGATGCGATACTCGAGCAAGCAGGTTTTCGGTGGAAGAACTCGGAGGAGAGGGCCTATCTCTGGAGACCGTGGAAATAGCTGCACGCACATCCTGGGTGGTATCTTCTCGCATCCTCCTGGCAGTGCGTGCAGTGCTAGCGGCTGGGCATAGATACGGCGGCATATGCAAAACACACGCGGCGGTTATCTCTGACCCCTTACTTAGGTATGCGACGCAACACCCTTTCTGCTTCAGATAAACGAGGGTTTGCGGAGTACACGGAGCCAGCGGGTAGTGCGTGGAGCGACGCATTGACACGAAGATGTGAAGATATACTGTACGTGCTGTGCTGCGTGCTGGTGTGTCCGTGCCTTGCCTTTGCAGCCTATCCGCTGTTCCCGCCTTCCTTCGACACGTTGCATGGCAGGATGATCGGGCACTGCTCAAAACAAAACAAAACATAGACACAGAAGAAGAAAGGCTAAGTTCAGGCGGGTCGTGGGAGGTATAGGGAAGACCATCATAACAAACTTTCGAGTTCTTGTGGAATTATCTGAGCCAACAAAAAAAAACCAAATAGGGCCACCGGAGGACTCACTAATCACAGGGAAACTCAATGGGCTGGTAACGTACCGCGTAGGCAGGATAACCACTGGTCATAAAGGGTAACTGACTGGATTCTAAGAAAAAACAAATGCGTGAGACGGGGACAAAAAAAGTAAGGTTGGCAGGTGTAATTAAAAGAGCTTGCAGGTATAATGCGGCTGCTTAAGGCACATGACCGGGTTGACTTGCGAAACATGAGAGAGGCCTTTGCCCTGTAGTTGGTGTAGTTAGGCTGACGGTGATGATGAACATTGAACTTAGATATACGTTACACATGATTCTTTGAGCACTGAAGATATTGTCCCAATCCTAACAACAGTTTTTATAGCTTCGTCTTATTATTTCATAAAAAAGTGTTCCTTTTTTTCAGAGACTTGCAAAGAAAAAGAGGTACTTCCTTATATAATTTATCGTATTACAGCTTTATGTCCAGAGGTCCACCTCTATCAGAGGTACTGAAGCAACAAAATTTCTTATTTTTTGGTTTTTTCGAAATTTTGAAGGTCGTCACAAAGGTGCACAGCATAATCGGTGAGCACTGAGGAGGAGGAGGAGGAGGAGAAGGAGGGGAAAGAAGAAATGAAAGACAGGGAGGATAACGTCCCGTTAGCTTTCAGCGGCAAAGGATGTAACGTGGTGGAGTGTTAGCGCATGTAAGTAAACACAATTGAGAAATAAAACACGAAGGAACCATCTCCCAATCATTAACAGTCAGAAAATAAACTTCTTGGGCAAGAGCATGAGTATGTATTACAACCAGTTTCATATAAGAGCTGGAAGTTGTTTCCCCGAAAACAGAAATGCTCGAGGATAGAGCTAAGCTGTTTTGTGGGCAACAGAAAAGTTTCCCACACATTTGTATGGAATCTCTTTTACAGTTCAGACTAATCATCAACCTTTGCAATAATCAGAGCAGGCAAAACATCTTAACAGCAGAGTGTCGAGAATGAGTGAGGCACTGCAGGAATAATAATCCCACATGGAGCCCATCAAGGGATGTCAAAATGTTGGGGCAGACTGCTTGAGCCGAATTTAATAACCACGGACCACTGCACTCATTTTACCATGGTCACACTATATCTCATTGCAGTAAAGCGCTTGTCACAGTAAACTGTCGACATATTGCAATGGGGCGTTTTTTTTTTCAGCCTAATTCGTTTTTTTTTTCGAATAAGTGATCTAATCAAAAGACTGAACGGTGGTTTTTCGTGCAAGAAAACTTTCCCACAAACGGGCCTATTGTGGGGAAGTGCAGTGACGCGGTGGTGTTGGTGAAGTGTGATGGTGCCATAGTGTTGTGTGAGACATACTGGGAGGCAACGGTAGCGGTGTTTCAGTATTGAACGGTGGAGAGAAGACAACGACCTCGGCGTGAAGTGTGACGCGTAAAACTCCTGCCCGCTGAAAGGAAGTTCACGGGAACGTCTACTTGGGCAAGGCCCTTATGAAGACCAATGGGAAGCAGACATGAGGAAGAAGAGAAACAAAAATTGAGCAGCCATACACCATTGGTGCAAATACTTCAGAAATGGTGAGCTGGTGACCTTGATCATTTCTTTTCCCTTTTCCTCACTTTCACTTTCATTCCTCTTCTGTTCTGATTTGCTGTGGAGAAGTTGAGGTCCATTTTGCCTCGGCTCCTCCATATCAATAACTTCTGCAGCGAAAAAACCTTGCTATACAATATTAAGTATAGTTGTGCTACGTTTTTAACTGTTGTGCTTCATGTCTGTTTTTCTTTTCTATTTCTTTTTCTACGTGGAAGAGAAAAAACGATTCGCATCCTTTGTTAAACATTAATGAACACAATACTCTGAAGCGAGCTTGTTCGCTGGTATCATTAACTCATATTATTATCATACACGTAATAGGGATACAAAACCAGTTTAAATAGTTTTCAAACAACAATAGCGTGAAACGTTGGTACATTTACTACAGTTGTAAGTAAAGCTAGAGGTGAACATATAAATGTATGACCTTAAAGGAGTAATACGATGTTAAAAGTTAAGCAAAAGAAAAGCTCATTTTGTCGGCGTAAAAGCATCGTTTCTCATAAAATTGTTCCAAACAGCTTAGACTTTACGTTCACTGAGAAGTGCAAGGCTGCAAAATAATGCTCCAGATAGGAAAAGTGTGCTTAGACGTACTATTCTCATTTTTCGCATACACTATGAGTGAAAAAGCAAAGTGTGCATTCCGCTGCCACGGCTTACTATAAAATCAACATTCTGATGGTCTCCACTTTTCAGTCGTTGCTATTCCAAGGTCTGTTCATTTTCACTCCATCACATTCTTATTGATGTTTGTGAAACGTTGCCTAAACAAAAACTTCCACTAGCTATATTTGTTAGAATTGTCGAAAACTTCAGACTGAAATTAACACCATCGTAGAGCGTACCGTTGCGAGGTTAATGATGTTTGCACAAAGGCACAAGAACATGGAGTAGATATTCGTTAGACATGATAACAATGGCACAAATCCTCTGGTGTCCTGGTGTTTTTGTACAGAGAAAAAAAAAAGAAGACGTCCAGCTTGACACTCGCTTTTTTTGTTGTTGTTCTAGTTCCTTGCAAAAATCGAGCTTGCCAAGTGGAAAGGGCAAAATGCTGAAAACCTGGTACAACAGAACTCATTTGCATGTCAACATCTGCGGCACGGGTTGCCTGGGTGGGAAAACGTCAATCTTTTTTTCTACTTTTCACACATTTTGTTTTCCTATTGCGTCTCACGACAACGAATCCGTACATTTGGACACTTCTGTAGACGGCCCCTTTTTATACGTTTTCATTTTACTCTTGAGTTAGCCGATCTGCATGATTTCACGTTCCTTTAGTTTTGATGCATCACTTGTGGTGGAACACAATTGAGCGTGGTGGTCGTTTGCATATGTCGAAAAGCAGACACATCGGACGACGACAGGGAAAAGGTGGCTCACTCCGGGCCAGATGGAGACCAGCGAGACAACAATGCCCGCTGCCAGCTCACAGACGGACACCCGGGGAGACAAAACCGCGAGTCAGCGTCTGCGAACCGCAGAGGCCGAGGGTGGAAATAAACCCGAAATATACCACTTGAACGACCCGTGAGGCGACCGTTGTTCAAAATAAATTGTTACCGCGGCGCTTCTTGACAGCACGGATGCCAGCGTCCCTCTGTCACAAGGTTTCGCTCTTTCAGTTTCCGTTTTAAAGACTTCCCACTGGAAAACGAATTTCTAAAACGATTGAGTGGCCCTTTTTTTAACCGAGAGCAGGCAGTCTTAGGAATATTTGCATAGGTTGCTGATTCCCAGCCTATGAGTTATGCAACACTTTGACAGCTGGTGATGAACAGGAGGTCTTCTAATGAGCTGAAGGCCACTGAAAGTGTAGAAACGACAGCAATTTTTGTTAAAGAACACATTTCATTATCACAGTTCCAAGGGCCAGGGGTTGCTAAACACTTTATCTAGCGAAAAAAATAAGGGCGGCAGCTACGAGTATTGACAGCAATTCTTGAAATCTGGGCTCTTAGTAGAAAATGAGTCGCACGAACAACGTCTAGGTTTGAGCTAAGTATCTAACAAAGCCAACATGGTTTAGAGTTCCGCCACAGGATTCGCCGCTCAGCACGTGCGAAAAAGTTTAAACAAAAATCCGCGCACTCAAATTTATCTTGGCCTCGAGGAATGTCAAGCCGATCACGTGTTTTTCACGGTTATTCTTCGGCTGGATGTTGTTGGCGCTGTGCGTTGTAAGACTTTGTCACTCATCCCTCTCTTTTTCCTGAATGACGGTGGCATTTATACGTTTAACTTCGCCTTGAATTTAGTTGTATGTCAGTGCTTGTTTCTCTGTGTCGTCTCTCTTGTGGCGTGTTTTCGCGCTGTTACTTCCTCGCCCTACAATGAACGAACTCGCCTAAAATTTTTGATGTAGAGTTCTAATTGCCAAAATTATCCCGCCGTGAAATTATATGCAAGCAGGTTCTAGATCAACCGGTATTGTCTGCGAGATATGGAGGAGTGGCCGCATGGTGTTGTCGTGCTATTAGCACCGAGGCCAAACCAAGTCGCCGCCTGGTGACCACTGGCTGAAGCGCGCGTAGTGTGGATTGCTTCCTGCGTCGTCTTCTAGCCACTGAAGTTTAGCATGTGCACGTACGTACGTAATGTTCCTCCTTGAGAGGGCGGCTTGTCCCACTCTGTTGGCGCAAGTTTAAATGCTTGTACGATGTCTACCATAATCTACAGACACATTTGGCCTTGGTCAACTGTATATGCACTGCAAATAGATCAGCTGTTTCGTGCACTTGCTGAGAGTGTTGGATATCTTCATCGTACCCTCCGTTCCCCAGAATCATTTCGGTGCAGTGGCCGCTTTGTAGTTAAAACGCTTCTTAAAGTGCACTTTGCGTTGTCCTAAACACGAGGAGTATTAGATACTTTGTGAACGTAGTGTTTCAGTAATGCACTGATAAACAAAGTTTTGCGTTGTTGTTAGGTGTCGAACCGAAGCTCGCTAGCTTATATGTTATGCGACGAGCTCCAATTGTGATAAAGATGGCATTTTAAGGTATGGTCCTGGTCTCACTACAGCGATATAATTCTGTCTGGTAAATTCTGGCACTTCGGCACCAATTTGTCACTTAAGGAGAACAGAAAATACTAGACATGAAGCCTTTGAACTTCAGTCACCATGCGCACATTTAACATTGGGCGAAATGTATACAGACACAACTATGGGGTTAAATCTGCGTTCACAAAAAAGAATCTAGATGGTCAAAATAATCCTCGCACTTATCTCGTAATTATTTTACGCAAAACGTCGTCATTTTTGTACGCTATCTTGAGCACTATTGCCGCATTGTTCTCGACTGGCGGAAAGAGCGGACATATTTTGCTTTAGAAAAGGTTATGTACTAGAGAACAACCGAACCGTTGTTGCACCACTGCCATGCAAATAATCCATCGAAGAAAGTTGTGTGCTGAATTACAACATTTTTGTACTGGTATTTAAATAAAAACAACTGCGCTAAAGCGCTGTCAGCCACGTAGCTTTTCTGAATAAGCTTACCAACTGTACTACGCTCATTTTACGGAGAACTGAATAAGAAAACATTCGGCAGAAGAACCCACGTACCTGGAAATCGACGTTATGCGAAGAATGCGGAGAAAAGGCAACGGTGTTGCAATATTTATTGAGCAAGACATCATGAAATGTGAAATCACACTAAATGTATGCACAATTGTTGCACGCACAGACATATGTTGAACAGTTGCAGATGTCTATATCACAAGTTGTTTGCATTAGCAAAACGGTGCCAACTGGAACATGCGCATTAGCAACACCAGAAGCCGATATGAAGCGCTGATGCTCGCGAGGATGCTGATTCTGGACACTGCTACATCAACCAACTTCAGCGCATGAGAACTAGCCATAATTTACGTTTACCCGACATGACGGCTGCATCAAAGGAGTACTTATGTAATGTTTATAAAATTGGGTTGTTCGCACTACTACTATTAACGTTTCACAAAGATTAGCGCCCATTTGCAAAGTAGTTCCGAGACCTGGCGTAGCTCTGCGTAAAATGCTTCCTTGTCACGCAGAATGCTTGGGTTCGATTCCAGCTGGGAACCTTCTTAGCATTCGTCGGGTAGACGCTGCCGATGTCGGGTATTTTTTAATGCTTGCGCGTTGAAATCGCCCATGTGTGTTTTCGTCGTTCCTGGGTACATACTAACCCCCGTATTCACAACCGCTCTTTCACTTAAGGGCTCCCCTCGACTTGAAGTCAAGGCGGAGCGTTGTCCTCCACTCAAGGGGCCACTGTGTTTCATGAACGCTCCTCCACACTTCCTTCGCCAAGGAAGGCCTCAGAAATGCTCGCATGTCTTAAGTGAACTGCATGGGCCGATAAAAGCGCCTGATAACGAGAGTATTTATAATTGTGGTTAAGAAATGCCCATCTCTATACATTAAATGAACGGCTTCCTAATTATTCTTTTTTATAAATTAACATCGCAGCAACATAAATGCATTTAGAGTTGTAGCGTGGTTTCCGTAAGCCTTGAGCCGGTAAAGTAGGTGAAACGCCCACTTCAAGACTGGCAACAGTTGCACCCAGGCAGCTGAACGAATAGCTGATGGCGTTTCGTTTGCTGCTGAGCGTATCAACGTGCTTAGTTTATTTTGTCTCGAAGGCGTCTATTGATTGCAGTTTATATTTATGTTAGGTTCTACGTGTGTGTTGTTCGGGACACTATTTTCGCCGGGGTGAATAACGAACTTCATGAGTGATGGCAGGAAGCGCACTACAGACGGTTTGTTGCTTTGTTTACTTTCACTTTGCTGAGAGCCATCTGATCACTAGTGTAGCCACCGAACGGATAACGCGGTGGAGTGAGCAATTTTTACTATATCACATTAGATTGGCGTTTTGGCTTTGCTTTGTAGAATATGATTACTAGGTATACCTCTTGAAAATGAACGTGGTGTCTGTGCTGCATTCCGAAGCCTTGAATGCAGTACATAATTTCTCAGAGATGTTTTATTCTTTTGGAAATCATAAAATTAAAGCCGCTTCTGACTTTTGGCGCTGTTTTGTCTTGAAAACGACCAAATGGTTTCTCTGAACCTTGTAGAAAGTGTCGTCAGGAAGCAGAGTCTTTTCCTCTGCGGATTTAACGAAGACCAGTGCAACAAAGTGATAAAAAAATGCTGAAGAGTATTGCAGTAATCGCGGATACATCTGCTCAGAACCCTCTCAATAAAATTTCTGCTATTGTTGCAACATTAGCATGTCTGCACGTTGGAACCACGCCATCTCAGTTTCGTGGAAGGGGAGTGCTGCTGCTGTATATAAAACAAGTTTGATTTTTGTAGAACTGTTTCCCGGTAGAATCGAAGAAGTGGTTTTGTGATCTTGTTTCATCCTATAAAGACAGACATGGCGATAAATATGTATTAATAAATGAACAAAGCAGAAATTGCGAATAGGAAATCAACTTTTCTTACATGTGGCTGATGAAAAGCAATGTGGTAAACACAAGAATGCAACTGCGAAGTGTCCATCAATAAAGCATATGCAGCTGACACACTTTCAAGATAAAGTTTGAGCTCGTAGGATATCGTAATTAAGATCGAGGTAGTTGACAGTTTAGAGTGCCCAATGCAGTGGAGCTGCACACATTCACTGCATATTTGGTCCTTTTGTATACAGTCGCGCAAACTTTGCAATGAATTGCTAATGCGGCGCGTTTTAGGAGACCTTTCCCCTGTGTTCTTTTGTCGACAGTCTGGCCCCTGCACAAAATAGGCAAGAAACAGTATTAGAAAAATGTAATAGCTGGGACACCAAAGCCGCATTCTTCTTTATTTCTTGTGGTGCACACATTCATTCCTATTTCTTGCGTTAAAGAACAGGCATGGTCGAGTTATTGAGCTTTGACTATTTTGGCACAAGTTTGGCTCGGGCAATTGCTCAGCTGACCTGGCATATGGTTATGTAGTTCCATTATCTAATTGCACGAATCAGAGGCGTAGCCAGCAATATCTCTTGAAGGAGGAGGGGGTCAACCATAAAAACAACCTTGTAATGTATCTGCTGTATTTATATTTCATATGTTTGCGTTATTATGCGACTCTTCATGCATTCTTGCATACATGTAGTACGTTTCACAGAGGACGAACCTCTGCTTGATTCCCTAAAGCTGGGATTAGTTGTTCATTGGTATTGTGAGCTGCATAGACACTATATATTGAAGCTGTGTTTCACGCGTAGTAGCAATAGCAGCACACTCAATGAGCCCAATTGCATCGTGTTTTGTTTTTTCTGAACTGTCACAGGTCCCGTTAATTAAGGAGGCGATCGCCGGGCTAATTCCAAGGGCCAAAATATTGGCCCTCTGAACTGCACCACGAAAGCATGAACAATTTAGAAGTGGTCCTATTAGGCACGCCCGCAGACGCATGCTGTGGCCCAAAGAACAAATCAGAGCCGAGAGCTGATAAACAAAACAAAATTATATTCTCAATTATGGCAGATCAAAACGATACACAAATATGCACACTCGACAATGGTTGAATACGATATGTCACCATTAAAACAACGTACTACACAGTACAATCGGCCACACTCGAAACAACGGACACAAACAACAATACGCACTACAATGCAATCGCATGCATTGAACAACCAAGACACTTAAAGACTAATGAGTTCGAAAACTTATTGAGCCCAAAGTCCTTGGAACAAAAGTCTGAATAATACTCGTCCGAGAATCACTCACTCAAAGTCCAGCGCTGTTGTCGTTCCACTGCCCCCGAAGTTTCTCTTCCAGGAAACCTCGCGTCTTCAATTGGCCGCTCTCCAAGCACCAAGCTTCTTTGCCGGTAACACGTCGGCTTCCCACGCGCCGCTGTTGCCACGCGTCTTCGCTTGCTGGCGGTAGACACACACTCCTGCCTGTAGCACGAGTCTTCACCCCTTAGGTGGAAATCCTCTCCTTCTTCTCCTTTGTCACTGAGGACAGAAGGCTTAGCCCACACAGCGGAAAGACCCTGCACACACTAGCGCATCATTTCTTCTTCTCCTGATCTCCCATCTCTGCTGCTCGGTTAAATACCTTTCGCGCTAGATTCCAGAAAATTCTCACCGTTTCGTCCGCGCGATGCACAGTCAGGGCTGGGGAAAGCGCGAGACGTTTCGAGGGCCGTCTGCGACTCGTGACGCAATTCTGCATCACTACGCCCCTTTCCCTCGAGTGGATTGCTCGAGTGGATTTGAGTGGATTTCTGGCCAACTCGAGTTCTTCCCGGAACAACTGACTGGCTTCAGGCGCCACCAGTGCACAGCCGACTCTATTTCCGACGTCGTCGCCACCCTTGAGGATACCAAGAGCTGTGGTGACGTGGCCATGCTGCTCCTGCTGGACGTGGAGAGTGCCTTTGACAGACTCCCACACGAGCTCGTCAAGACGTCTCTGGACCAACTTCGCGTTCACGGGTGCCTTCGCAGCTTCGTGACTGCCTTCCTGCCCGGCAGGACCTTCCGGGTTCGAGTCGGAAAAGAGACCAGCAAACCTAGGGACATCACCGCAGGTGTACCACAGGGCTCCGTGCTGAGCCCCTTCCTGTTCAACCTGGTGATGGCAGGGCTCCCCACTTCTCTTCCGACAGGCACCAGGTTCCCGGCCGGCTGCTCTGTCTACGCCGACGACGTGGCACTCTGGGCCCGGGGACCAAGGCGGTCCATTCCAGCCATCAGGACGTCACTGCAGGCGGCCCTGGGTGCGGTGTCCGCCTACCTGAGTGGCATCGGACTCAAAGTCTCTGAAACCAAGAGCGAGGCCCTGCTGATCCACACGCTGGGCGCAGCACGACGCTACGTGAAGCAGGTGAGGGTCGGAAACCGCAACCTGCTTTGGAAGCAGACGGTGAAGTACCTGGGGCTCACTATCAACCGCCGTCTCCCCTGGGTCCCAGCTGCCAAGGTCGCCTGCACACAGGTACGGCGTGTCCAGGGAGCCATCAGCAAGCTGCAGCAACGTGGATGTGGCTGCTCAACCAAGCTGGCGCTTCGATTCAACCAGGCTTCAGCGTCCTCAGTCATGTTGTACGCCTTTCCACTAGTGGCACTGACGCCTGCCAGTAGACAGGTCCTGGAGGGACATCACAGGAGAGCAGTGAGGGCCATCCTGGGGCTCCCCAGGTACTCCCCCATGGCAGCGACCCTGGCCGAAGCTGAAGAGTGGCCCCTGTCCCTGCACATGCACCAGCGTGCTCTGGGGCACGTAGACCACCTACACCATGCTGCCGACGGCAGAACCCTCCTGGAGCGACTTCGCAGCCAGCCGAGGTCACGGATGGGTGGTCTATGTGCACTCTGCCACCAGATGGTCCTGGACCCGCCAGTCCCGGTGGCGCCTCCACCACCCCACCACCAGCCACGTGAGGTCCACCTGTACCTGGACAGGGTAACCAAGCGCCGAACACCTGCTGCAGCACTGCAACAGACCGCCGTCTCCAAGCTCCAGCAGCAACTGGCAGGGCGGCTCCAGGTCTTCACTGACGGATCCGTCATGCCAGACGGTTCAGCGGCAGCCGCCTGCGTCATCCCATCCCGGGCCATCAGCAGGCAGTACCGACTACCCTTCCCGGCGAGCTCGATGGCTGCGGAGCTGGCAGGGCTACACCTGGTGGCGGACCTGCTGGCCGAGGACGTTCCGGCTCAACCGGTCGCAGTCCTGTGTGACAGCAAGGCAGCCCTGCATACGCTGGCCAACCATCGCCATGCCGGGCTCACGGGGAGTCTCCTGCCAACTAAGTACCGGGACATAGCAGCAGCGGGGACGTCCGTCTCCTTCCACTGGCTGCCCTCTCACGTGGGCATAGCTGGCAACGAGGAGGCGGACATGCTGGCCAAGGCAGCACACCAGCTGGGAACCCACATCACCCAAGCCATGGCGGTGAGAGACACTCGCAGGCCCGTATCAAGAAGCTCCTCGCCTCAGTCCACCCGGACCAGAGGGTGACCAATGGGCGGGGTACCAGGCGTCTTCCTGAGGCAGGCCTCACCAGGAGAAAACGAGCCAACCTGCCGCGGCTGCGGACCGGATGCGTGTGGACCGCGGCCCGCCGCTAACTAAAGGGATGCTGCGCCTCCCCAGCCTGCAGCCGCTGCGGCGACCCCGAGACCCTCAAGCACCTTCTCTGTGCCTTCCCTGCCTTGGCCCAGGAACGCTCGAGGGTCACCACAGCCTACCGGAGACATGGCCTTCCTGCCACCACCCTAGAGCACCAACTGTTCCCATCTCGTCCCCATCTACCAGCGCTCCGGAGCCTGGTGGAGTTCCGGGACGAGACGGGAATCGTGGCCTACCGCTAAGGACGGGCCCCTTGCCACCCCTACCCTTGTTTCTGGACTGCTGCTCGTGTTGATGACGACCGTGCCACTGCTCACTTAATCTTTTCTCTTCTTACCACTTTTCTCCCTTTTCCCTTCCCCGCAGGCACTGCACATTGCTCCCGACCGGGTTGCAGAAATTAGGTGCCTTTTCTCAAATTCTAACCACTACAACCACTACCTTCCAGGGCTTGCTCGGCCGCCGATGTGAGGAGGATGGTCGGCTAGACTACGCTTCTGAGGGGGAGGGACGGCGCGCGCGGGGAGCCTTTGTATGTTTGTTTTCTTCTTTATCGCTGACCTTGAGGTGCCTCTCTGCGCTTGGTATCGTTACTGTCGCTAGAATTCGGCGCTGCGCGCTTTTAGGGGCGAAACTCCTTATAGCGGCACCCGTTCGTCCCCCGTAGTATGTAACAAGTATAACATTTTGACCTCCAAGGTGGTGCCGGTGAGAGACTTCTGTGCGTTGTTGAACAATAAAAAATAATGCTCAATGTACACGTCAATGGCTGCTAATGGGGAATGAGAGACAGGAGCATTCGGCTTTTAGCTAACGCGCAGACTGCGATCACCAATAGCAGCCATTGGTATGTACATTAAGCACTATCTGACAAGAAAGGGTTGCTACGTTATACTCGCTGGGTGTAACCTCCTTAGCTTTAGAAAGGTTTAGCGAGCGTTGAGCCGCAGTGCCACGAATACAATAAACTTGTATATACCATGAATGAACTCGAGGTGGTTAAAAATGGGAAGTAGATACGAAGCGCAAGCCGTAAGAAAGTAAAAGCCGAATTCTCCACCTCTCATTTTCCATTAGCAGCCATTGGCATGTACATTGAGCACTATCTGACTGAAAAAGTTTGCTACGTCATACTCGCTGGGCGTAACCTCCTTGGTTTTCGAAAGGTTTAGTGAGTGATAGGCCACAGTGCCATGAATAGAGTGAACTAGTATATACCATAACTCGAGGTGGTTAAAGGTGGGAAGTGGACCCGAAGCGCAAGCCGTAAGAAAGTGTGCGTGTGCCACCTCTCGTTTAGTCCTTGGAATGTCGGCTGGATGGCGGTGCTTCTATATGGGAAATATATGATGAAAAGATGCGAGATGGTGGTACTTGAAGTGTTTAATAGATGGACGAACGGACACATAGACAGATGCATGGATGGACGCATGAACGGACGCAGGGGCGGCTGCATAGACGAACGCAGGGACGGACGCACGAACAGACGCACGCACGGACGGGCTGATGGACGCATGAACGGCCACACTGACGGACGCATGGACGGACGGAAGCAAGAACGAATGGACGGACGAATTACTCGCCCCACTCTCCATCATTCACTCCGTGGATATGCTGCCATTTTTTTCGGAGCGCTCGTTTGTGACAATGTAATAGTGCTTTGATGCTTTGGGAAAATAAAAAAAATAAAAACAGAACTTACCTTCTCGTTGAAACAGACGATCATCTAACGAAGGTATGGTTCACGGTATATTTCGGCTAGGGTAGCAAAGATTCACCGGAGAGGAAGCTGCTCAGGAGTACGGTGAATGCAGCGCATCGAAATTTCGCTGTTTCGTTTCCTCTCCGCTTGTTTGTCAAGCTTTCGCGCCACGCTCTAACTGATGTGGTGTGCCAGCTTCTTCGAAACACTTGAAAGCACTGGCGTCCGCAGTAAGTCTTGGAGCAGTCGCACGACGAGGCAGGTAAACCACTGGCTCATGCACGGAACACAACACATCACGGCACTGGTGAGCCTTCCTCTTCGCACCACGCCCGCCTATCCCAGCGCCATAGTGACCGTTGCCAAACCGTTCGCAGACAGCTCCGTAGAAAACGCGTACCATTACTGTTGAAATAACGAGGTGGTGGCAGCCTAATTGATCCAGAAATGCCGTCAAAGCGGGCGAGCTCCGTCATGCACGCGATGTTGGCGCAGAAACTTCACTCGCCGGACGATTTAAGGTAGCTTGATCGCTTCCTTGAAAATCTCAAGGAAACGCTCGAGATTTTCTCAAGTGAAGGAAGCGCTTCAAGTGAAGGGCGGTTTATGAATCGGAAAACGCCACTCAAGGAGCGTTTCGAGTGAAGGGTCGAGTCGAGGAGCGTTTGTGAATACGGGGATAAGTGTCCATCGCCTGTGGCACATACTCGCATACCAGTGGCACATAACCGCCCATGGGAATGTGCCACTGTCTGGCGGGAATCGTTAGACGATGTACGTGACGGGATTGTGACATTATTCATGCCTTGCCTACCGCGTCATATTCGTCAAATCATCTTACCTTCTCATGCAAATTTTGGTTCTCGCCAAGTTAAGGGGCTGACCACGAGAGCACCGAAACGTACGCGGCCAGATCGATAGATACGCTCATAGTCACCGAAGTATGATAAGATATTCTTCACATTTAAAATGCGTATGCGCACTTGTGGGTATATTACGTCATCGACCAAGAATGTGGAATTTCTTTTCTTCTTCTCTTTTTTTTAGCATCCAAGACCAGCATCCATGAAGATTAAATTCAGTCCCGCTGCAGCAGTGCATTGTGCATGGGACACAAGCTCAATCAATAACACACACACACACATATATATATATATATATATATATATATATGAGATCTAACAGACAGTAATGCCAAAGAATGTACAGGGGAAGTTATTAGAACCAATGGAATGTAAATAAAAAGAAAGAAGAAAGAAAAGTGGATGAAAAAATTACCAGCCGTCCTGCTCACGGCTGGTAATTTTTTCATCCACTTTTCTTTCTTCTTTCTTCTTATTTACATTCCATTGGTTCTAATAACTTTCCCTGTACATTCTTTGGCATTACTGTCTGTTAGATTTCATTATTATTGTGTTAAAACACGGAAAAACGAGCCCTTAGGTATACACTTCTTTCCCTTATATATTTATATATATATATATATATATATATATATATATATATATATATATATATATATATATATATATATTGCCACTAGTACAAGTACTGAAAGTATTATTTCCATAGATGCTGGCAGGCTTGTATGTGCCGCAGTTCAGAAGAGGACGAAGATGCGCGTGCAGCGAAAAACGGTAAAGTCGTATTGCCGTTGTTCGAATCAGTTTCAGGTCCTTGTGTGCCATTATCTACAGGTTATTATCTACCGCATTGCCACTGACCATGCTGAGCGACCCATACGTCAGCACGCCTACCGAGTGTCACAAAAGGAACAAGAGGCAATACGTTCTCAAGTGAGTCAGATGCTCGAAGATGGCGTAATCCAACCCTCGAGCAGTCCATGGTCGTCCCCCGTCGTACTAGTAAAGAAGAAGGACGGCACTCTTCGATTTTGCGTCGATTACCGCGCACTCAACAAAGTCGCAAAGAAAGACGTTTATCCGCTTCCGTGCACCGACGACTCATTAGACCGCCTCCGATGCGCCCGACACTTATCCTCTATGGATTTACGCAGTGGCTACTGGCAGATCAAAGTTGATGAACGCAACCGAGAGAAAACATCATTCATAACGCCTGATGGTCTGTAGGAATTTAAGGTGCTGCCCTTCGGTCTGTGTTCTGCCCCTGCGACATTTCAGAGGATGATGGATACAGTGCTCTCCGGTCTCAAGTGGGAAGCATGCCTTGTTTACCTAGACGACGTCTTTGTCTTCTCGCAAACGTTTGAGCAGCATTTGCAGCGACTTAGATCTGTGTTTGCTGCAATTCGCACGGCAGGCCTATGTCATTTTGGTCACAACGAATTATAGTTCCTCGGCCACCTTGTTAGCCCTGATGGTATTCGGCCGGACTCAGACAATACATTGGCTGTCGCAGATTTTCCACCGCCTGCCAAGAAACGTAATGTGCGTCGATTTTTAGGCTTCTGCGCATACTACAGACGCTTTGTGCAAAATTTCGCAAACATTGCCGAGCCCCTCACTCGTCTGACAAAAGAAGATGTTCCCTTCGTGTGGGGCCCTGAGCAAACACGCGCTTTCTCCGAGCTCCAGCAGAGCCTCCAGTCTGAGCCCTTACTCGGACACTATGACGAATATGCGGACACTGAACTACACACAGACGCCAGTAACATCGGCCTTGGTGCAGTCCTCGTCCAGTGGCAAGGCGGCGTTGAACGCCCGATTGCTTATCCGAGCCGGATTTTATCATCTGCGGAAGCGAATTACACAACCACTGAAAAGGAGTGCCTAGCTGTTGTCTGGGGTATAGCTAAATTCTGACCGTACCTGTATGGTCGCCCGTTCAGAGTTGTTACCGATCATCATGCGCTCTGCTGGTTGGCGAACATTAAAGACCCTTCCGGACGTGCGGCCAGGTGGAGCTTACGCCTTCAGGAGTTCAATTTGACAGTCCTGTACAAGTCTGGCCGGAAGCATACTGACGCCGACTGCCTTTCCCGAGATCCTCTTAAGACAGCGTCAGGTGATCACGATCTCGACGGCCGTTTTCTCTACGCCGTTAGTGTATCCGACTTGGCTGAACAGCAGAAGAACGATTCAGAGCTTCGACAATTTATCGAATTTTTCGAAAGCCGTACGCCGCATCCACCACGAGCATTCGCCCGCTCGCCATCATCGTTCTGCGTTCGCAGAAATATCTTCTATAAAAGAAACTTCGACCTTTATGCGACTGAGTACCTGCTCGTCGTCCCGCCAGCGTTACAAGCTGATGTCTTGTCCGCCTGTCACGATGATCCTTCCTAAGGCCACTTAGGATTCACACGTACCCTGGCCCGGATTCGCCAACACTACTACTGGCCTAAGCTCAATCGAGACGTGAAGCATTACGTGAAAATGGTTCACGAGTGCCAGCGCCGTGAAGCACCACGTCAGCGTCCAGCCGGCTTTTTGAAGCCCGTCACTCCTCCGACACAACCGTTCCAACAAATTGGCATGGATCTACTCGGACCTTTTCCCATGTCTCGTGACGGCAACCGCTGGATTGTAGTCGCTACTGATTACATGACGCGCTACTGCGAAACGAAGGCATTAACTCTGCTGGTGCTCCATCTCTTCCGAGATGGAGCACCAGCAGTTGTCATAACTGATCGTGGCACAGTTTTACCGCCCGGACAATACAAGACGTCATGCAGCTTAGCGGCACAGTACATCGAAATACTAATGGCATTACCCCCCTTCCCAAAGAACGTCGTCGCGATGTCTCTTACCAACCCGAAGAACGAGTATGGTTGTGGACTCCCATTCGACACGGGGCCGGTCGGAAAAGTTGTTACGCCGCTATTTTGGTCTCTGTAAAGTTCTCCGCCGTCCCAGCGAAGTAAACTATGAGGTTCTTGACGAGGACATGGCTCGTAAATCCCGCCACTCACAACAGCCACACGTCCTCCATGTTTCGAGGATGAAACCATTTTACCAACGCTGACTATTCGTCAAACTTCCTTGAGTAGACTTACAGTGATTGTGAACACCCCTTGCGTACCGCTTATCGTACGACTTTTCTTTTCATGTGGTAATTATGTTGTGACATCGGGATGATGTTCTTTGGAAAGGGGGTTAATGCCACTAGTACATGTTCTGAAAGTATTATTTCCATAAATGCTGGTAGGCTTGTATGTGCCACAGTTCAGAAGAGCACGAAGACGCGCGTGCAGAGAAAAACGATAAAGTCGTATTGCCGTTGTTCCAATCAGTTTGAGGTCCTTGTGTGCCATTATCTACTGGTTACAATTACGTTGTAACGTGAATATATATATATATATATATATATATATATATATATATATATATATATATATATATATATATTGTGAAGAAGAAGATGTGCCTGCAGCGAGCAGCATCGCCAACGCCCGGCTCTCTCGGCTCGTGCTTCGGTTCGCTGCTGTGCCGATCGCTGGACTATCCTTCACGCTGTCTCGTCGCTGTCTTTAACGGCTAATAAACCTCCTCACATTCGGTGGAAGGTGCTGTCAATCCTCGTTGCTACACCCTGGAGCTGCGAAGCCGCACGCTACTACCTGTCATGACTGCCAACGCCACTACATCGACGCCTTCGCTCCAGTTCAACTGCCCTGGCCATCCTAGACTAAGGAAGCCGAAGGTCTTCAGCGGTGCGGATGGGACCGACTTCGAAGACTGGCTCGAGCACTACGAACTGGTGAGCGCCAACAATAAGTGGGATGAAGCCGACAAGCTGAGCCACGTGATATTTTATCTCACTGGCGTCGCCGAATTGTGGTTTAATAACCACAAACACAACATCCCCACATGGAGCGTCTTCAAGACGTCATATGCTGAAGTGTCCGGTCGGCCGGCTGTCCGCAAGCAGAGGGCAGAACAGCGCTTGCGCGTCCGCTCTCAGCAGACTGGCGAGACCTTTACCAGCTATATTGAGGACGTCGTCGACCTTTGTCGGCGTGTCAATGACACCATGCCCGAATCTGACAAGGTCAAAAACATCCTGGAGGCCATCGACGACGGCGCATTTCAAATGCTCTTGGCAAGGAATCCAAGCACAGTTTCTGAAGTCGTCAGCTTGTGTCAGAGCTACGACGAGCTGAAGAAGCAACGCACTCTGACTAGGCAGCCTCAGCCTGGTGGTGAGTCGCTGTGCAGTTTCGACTCCATGCCCGACAATTCACCATTGCTTCAGCAAGTCCGAGCCTTCGTCTATGAGGAAGTCGCCCGCCAACTTTCCCTAGTGCCCTTTACTCACGAGACCACCACCCGTCTACCTGCCCCGCTTCGCACTGCTATATCGGAAGAGGTTGCACAAGCTGTTCCTCTTGCGCACTACGAGCCACCTCTATCTAGCCGTGGTCACTGCCCGGGTGTCACACAGCCGGTAGGCGCTCCTGTCGCCTGTCCGCCAGCCGTTCAGCTTGTGGCCGCGCCCCTCACCTATGCAACGCAGCCTGTGGCTCCTCCTGTCGCCTTTTCGCAAGAGATGCAGCCCGTAGCCGCGCCGCTCACATATGCAGACGCTGTACGTAGGCTCCCGCAACCACCCTACACCACGCGTTCACAGCCCGCACACCCGGCTGCTTATACTGCACCTTGGGCGGCAGCACCAGTCTCCAATCCCTGGAGGACGCCAGATAACCGACCGATTTGCTACGCTTGCTTCACTCCCGGACACGTTGCTCGCTACTGCCGCCGTCGACCTCAGACGTTCGGCACCTATGCCCGGTCGTCGCATCCCGGCAGCCAACCCTTCGTCCAATACGGGCCGGTCTCACCACCTCGCTATGCGCCTACTGACCACCTTGACTTCCAGCCGCAACGCGCACCCTCTCCTCGTCGGCGATCGCCCTCCCCCATGCGTCGCTGGCCCAGACCTTCTGACCAGGAAAACTAAGCAACGCAGTTCAAGAGGCAAGAACTGCGCCGTTTTCGAACTGTCTAAGCCCTCGCTCCTCTCCTGCTAACGTGGTCGCAGTAACTGTTGAAGGTTATTGTACTTTCGCCCTTGTGAACACTGGCGCCGCTTTTTCTGTTATTGCCGCTAATCTCTGCCGTTTATTACGCAAAGTAACGACGCCGCTTTCAGGACTGTCGCTTCACACCGCAAGCGCACAGCAAGTAACGCCTCTCGCAGCCTGCACTGCAAGAGTCTCCATCGAAGGCATTCTTTACATCGTGGAGTTTATTGTTCTTCCTGTCTGTTCGCATGACGTCATCCTCGAGTGGGACTTCCTATCCCGCCATAAAGCCGTCATAGACTGCGCACGCGCCGAAGTTGAGTTTTCACCCTTGTGTGATGTCCCATTACTGGACGCTCCTCATCAGCCGCCGAAGTTGCTCGTTCATGAAGATACCCATATTCCGCCAGGAAATTTCGCCCTTGTTCCCGTTTCATGCAACGCCTACACTGACGCTACAGTTCTTTTTATGCCTTCTGATATCTTCAAATGTCGTCAAGCTTTGCCGCTGCCTTTCGCAACAATTGACCTTGCCGCCGGAAGAAGCAACATGTTCGTAAGCAATCCACTTTCCACACCTGTCACATTGCTTACGGGGGAATGTCTCGGCCGCGTGCAGGATCTCGACCCTTCGTTTTTGTTTGATGTCCTGGACGACTACTGCGACCACCCCAAAGCACTGTCGGCACTTTGGGAGTCGTCCGATGATACGTTTTCCAGCGCCATCGCCGACACTCTCACTCCCACCGAACATGCCGACCTGCTGGATCTTCTGCATGAGTTCAGGAGTTCGTTCGATGTGTCGCAACCTCAACTGGGCCGCACATCACAAGTAAAACATCATGTTGACACCGGCCTACACCAGCCACTGCGTCAAAGACCATACCGTGTCTCCGCTGAAGAGCGCCGCGTCATCAACGATCAAGTCGAAGATATGCTTCGTAGAGACGTCATTCGACCATCTCACAGTCCCTGGGCGTCTCCCGTCGTCCTGGTGCGTAAGAAAGACGGATCTATCCGATTTTGCGTGGACTATCGTCGTTTGAATAAGATAATCCGCAAGGACGTCTATCCTTTGCCGCGCATTGATGACGCCATTGACACCCTTCACGGAGCGGAATTTTTCTCGTCGCTAGATTTGCGGTCTGGCTACTGGCAGGTCCCAATAGCAGAAGCCGATCGCCAAAAAACGGCATTTATTACACCAGACAGACTATATGAATTTAACGTCATGCCCTTTGGGCTTTGTAACGCGCCTGCCACGTTTGAACGTCTTATGGATAATACGCTACGTGGCCTCAAATGGGATATGTGCCTCTGTTACCTCGACGATGTCGTGGTTTTCTCCCACGACTTTCCTACGCACCTCCTTCGCCTCAGGCACGTTTTGAGTTGTCTGACCAACGCTGGTCTGCAGCTTAACCTGAAAAAATGCCGCTTCGCTGCACGCGAGCTCGTCATCCTAGGCCACATCGTGTCCAAGCACGGCGTATTACCAGACCCAGCAAAACTTCGAGCAGTCGCAGAATTTCCCTAGCCGACGACCATGAAAGAACTTCGCAGTTTTGTAGGCCTATGCTCCTATTTCCGGCGCTTTGTTCGAAATTTTGCATCTATCATGTCACCGTTAACCCAGCTTCTTCGCGGTGACGTGAACCTCACCTCCTGGTCCCCTGCATGTGACGTTGCCTTCACTACTCTACGCCGTCTTCTCACTTCCCCACCTATTCTTCGGCACTTCGACCCGACGGCTCCTACCGAAGTGCACACCGACGCCAGCGGCGTCGGGCTAGGCACGGTCCTCGCTCAACGAAAGCCCGGCTATTCAGAATACGTTGTAGCCTACGCTAGCCGCACTCTGACGAAAGCCGAAACTAATTACAGCGTGACAGAAAAAGAGTGTTTGGCTCTGGTGTGGGCGCTTGGAAAGTTCCGGCCGTACTTATACGGCCGCCTGTTCGATCTAGTAACTGATCACCACGCGCTTTGCTGGCTCTCCACGTTGAAAGACCCTTCTGGCCGCCTTGCGCGATGGGCACTCCGCATCCAGGAGTACGACATTCGCGTCGTATACCGCTGCGGACGCAGACACTCTGACGCTGATGCCCTGTCCCGCTCACCTTTACCACCGGATCAGACGTGCGGAAACACTTGCCTCCAGACTTTGTCATCGCTAAATCTCGACTCGATTGCCACCGAACAACGTCGTGACCCGTGCATCGCCTCTCTTATCGAATATTTATCTGGCACGCCCAACCTTCCAGTATCTCGATCCCTCCGACGTCAAGCTTTCCATTTCGCCATCCGCGATCAACTACTTCATTGACGCAACTACGCTCCCGATGGCCGCCGGTGGTTGCTGGTCATTCCACGCACTTTACGATCGCAAGTATGCGCCTCCCTTCACGACGATCCGCAATGTGGCCACGCCGGAGTATTCAAAACATATGAACGCCTTCGCCATCGCTATTACTGGCGCGGCATGTACAATTTTGTACGTAAATTTGTGCAGTGCTGTCCTGACTACCAGCGACGTAAATCAACACTGCCACGTGCGACTGGCGCACTGCAGCCACTTCCATGCCCTGCCAAGCCATTTGATCGCGTCGGCGTTGACCTCTATGGTCCCCTTCCATTGACACCAGATGGTAATCGGTGGATTATAGTGGCGGTTGACCACCTGACACGCTACGCCGAAACAGCCGCTTTGCCGAGTGCTACAGCTCAGGATGTCGCCTCTTTTATTTTGCAACGCTTTATCCTTCGACATGGTGCACCTCGAGAGCTCCTTAGTGACAGAGGCCACGCTTTCCTTTCCGAGGCCGTCGAAACTCTGCTTTCGGAATGCCACGTCATTCATCGGAAAACGACAGCATACCACCCGCAGACTAACGGACTAACGGAACGGTTCAACCGCACGCTAGGTGATATGCTCTCAATGTACGTGGCATCTGATCATAGCAACTGGGACCGTGTTCTCCCATACGTCACGTTCGCATATAACACCGCAATACAAACCACCACGGGATTCTCACCTTTCTTTCTTCTTTACGGACGTGAGCCTTCCCATACAATTGATACCCTATTTCCTTACCGTCCTGATGCTTCCGAGTGTCCACCTATCTCCGATGTTGCTAGACAAGCCGAAGAGTGCCGCCAGCTCGCCCGTGCGTTCACCACGGAAGAGCAACAACGCCAGAAAGAAACCCGTAGCACCTCTCTTCCGGATCCCAGCTATGCCCCAGGGTCTCTTGTGTGGCTTGCCATGCCATACCAAACACCGGGACTCTCCTCGAAACTTGTACCCCGGTACGAGGGGCCTTACACAGTTTTGGAGAAAACCTATCCGGTTAATTTCCTAATTGAACCAGTTTCCCGATCGGACGACATGCGCCGGCGTGCACGTGACATCGTCCATGTTTCCCGACTGAAACCGTACCATGAGCCTTTGCCTGAAACTTCTTAAGACGCCAGGATGGCTCCTTTTTCAGCGGGGGCGATTGTGAAGAAGATGTGCCTGCAGCGAGCAGCATCGCCAACGCCCGGCTCTCTCGGCTCGTGCTTCGGTTCGTTGCTGTGCCGATCGCTGGACGGTCCTTCACGCTGTCTCGTCGCTGTCTTTAACGGCTAATAAACCTCCTCACAATATATATATATATATATATATATATATATATATATATATATATATCGACAATCAGCTCACACCACTCAGAAAAAGCGCCGTAGCGTATACATCCTCGTGTGCGCTATTAACAGCCTATATCAACCCTAGCGCGGTGATGGTCTCGCCGTTATAGCCCGCCCTCGGTGCGAATAGCAGCTAGCAGTAGATGGGACGCAAGCTAAACGCGTACAAATCAGGCAAAAAGAAAAGTCGTAAGGTGCGAAAGCGCCGACCACTACCCAAGGCGAGCAACCCTTTCATTGGCCGATTGCTCTCCTCTCAATATATGTAACAACGTTCTATAGGCTTCGCATGTCGATTCGGCACAAAAAAGAGCTTAGATATTACCTGTCTGTGGCAATAAATATGACGGCTGTATCATAGGAGTACATTATGTAATATTTATCAAATTTTAAACCTGTACTGCAACCACAATTGACAATACACGAAATTTAGGGTCTAATAGAAAAGTATCTTAGAGGCCTGGCGTGGCCCTCTGGTAGAATACTTCATCACCTCTTAAAATTTTAGGGTTCGATTACTGCTGGGACTCTCACATATAATATATACATTCGTTCGGTCAACGCTGCCTATGACAGCTTCTTCTTTACGCTCAAGCGTGAACGTTACCCATGTGTGTTGTCGCCATTCGTGGGTAGATATAAAATGTCAATCACCTGTGGCACATATGCGCACACGACATACCCACATGTTACGAGATTGTGGTAGTATTCATTTCATGGCCAGCGAGTCGTATTCGCCAAACAACCTTACCCTTCTGTACTAATTTTCGTATCATCCAAGGTAAAGAAGTGATAATGGACAGACAGACAGACAGACAGACAGACAGACAGACAGACAGACAGACAGACAGACAGACAGACAGACAGACAGACAGACAGACAGACAGACAGACAGACAGACAGACAGACAGACAGACAGACAGATAGACAGATAGACAGATAGATAGATAGATAGATAGATAGATAGATAGATAGATAGATAGATAGATAGATAGATAGATAGATAGATAGATAGATAGATAGATAGATAGATAGATAGATAGATAGATAGATAGATAGATAGATAGATAGATAGATAGATAGATAGATACCAAATTTGCTTGAAGTACACGAACAAATACTTCACATTTAAATCCTACTTACAGCAGCTGTAACAAAGGTATGGAAGAGGTTATGCACTACGAGCACGCTGCAAATACCCGAGACAAATTAGTACTGACTCACGTTTACCCCGATGATAATAATGGCTGCAGACAACGCATACGGGGTCTGCAACTGCACTTTGTGTTGAACCAAACCTCCTGTATTCGTGCTGACTGTCCTTCAGTCTAATAATATCAAGATACACACATGGCATCGTTGTACCTAGCAAAATTATCAAGAGATCTCGAGCATCCGCTGAGCTTGCTATTACACTTTATTAATGCCGACATTTCCACAAAGCTTGAGAAACAATGCAGGTATGTCGCAGTACATTGCAATAGTGTAGCGAAAAGCGTGACGTGACATTTTTCGTAAAGCACGGGTGCTTCAATAAGCAGTATGAGCTAAGACGACTTTCGTATTCGTTGGGCAAGGGCCTAGTGTACTCTCCATTTGTGCATCTCACTCGCTTTGCTATTGCTATCTCGGGGGCCCAGCGTACTTTTTAAAATACAGGGCCATAACTTCCGCAGAAAATTGCGAAACGCAATGAAAATTTGCACGTGTTGTTGCCTACTGTATTGAACTAAATGTTGAAGATATCAACAACACCCAACCAGTACTTTTCGTGGTCCTTCATCGGTCAATACCTGACATTATAATGCTGCAGGATGCCATCATCCTTTCTCGTTTCTTTCCTCCTCACCCTCATAATGCTTCCAACAATGACTTACCCTTTCTGTCCTCTTGTTATACATGGCTATGATATGCATTGTATTGCATGTGTAAGTCCGAATGGCACCTCAAGATCAGAATCTACGACAACTGCATAATACCTTCCTCTTACCCTTCCTTTTCTCCTCACTTTCACATCGCTGCTTCTCCATCTCACTTTTCTTTGCCCCGCCCATGTTATAATTAAAATGATATAGTTGGCTATTTTGCTCGTCGTTTTTCCTGTGTTGCACCAAGTGACGACCACAGCCTACCGTGGACTGGATCCTTAAACTGCTCCGCACATTAAAATACTCCTGCTGTCTAAAACGGTTCCTCTTTTAGGCTATTCCCTTCGGTGGCGATAATACATAACATCTACTAAAAACATTCGTAATTTGGTTTACACAATGTTACGCTAAAGTTGTTAATCGCTCGCAACGCTAATCCATGGGCTCTTGGAATTTATAGACTGTTTACACACCGCAAATTGTCAGCGTCCTTTAACAATTGGTAATGATCACTGCAGAATCACGTAACTGCACTGTTTCACTCCAAACATGCACAGAATGCACGGTAGCGCATCACAAGATATCTAGCGAAGTCTTTTGCAATCTCAATGCATTGAATCCGCCGTGAAACAATAGATGTTTCAAGCCAGACGCGATGAATGCTCTCGAAAAAAAAAGAAAAATTCCGTTTGATACAAGCTTATTTGGTCGAATTTGGAAAGAGAATATACATCTCGAAGTACCATTCATTGTTGTAATTACTAAGAGATCACATTGTATTGTCATACGTTGAACAACTATAAATATCCACATCATTTTGGCTAACTTCGATCTGCCGAGATTCGTGAAAGCACATTTATTTTTTTTACTTTTTGATAGAAATTTAAAAAAATGCCAGCAGTTTATATTGCGTTCCATCAGAACTCTAACAACGCATCTCTAATCTCTTTCCAAACCATGGTAAAGAGAGTTTCTTCATGTAGGGAATACATCTCCTATTGTGTAAGAAATCCGGTCTTTAAAGCGTGAACCGGTTGTCCCCTACAAGCCAAAGCGTCTCTGTTCTTCTGCACCGTTGGAGCAAGTTGCCTAAGTCCAGGGAAAGTTGAGCGAGTACCTGGGGAGACTCTACGAGCATCGAGTCCACGTCCACCATGGGGACTTTTCGTCCCTCGCAGTTGTTCGCCGTTCCCCCTCGAAGCCGTCTCGGGATGGACAAGTCGACGCGGCATCGAGATGGCTGAGCCATGACTCCCCCAGATAGTCTTCGGCGGCCAACTAGGACGGTTGAACGCTGCGTGCAGTGTCAACGACGGATGATCTCTCTGGATGCGTGCGTTGGAATTCTTGATCGGAGACCTGCGCTAAGCAACGGATTACCACGAAAGCAGCTCAATGGCAGATCATGTGAATAAACACACAAGGAATACGTGCAAGAAGATTGGGATGTGGTTTTCAAGAGTGCGTTGCAGCAGGCAGTGTTGTGTGAAAGGCAGTATCGCTGTAGTTATATGTTGTGGGATAACTGTGACGCGCCCAGTTCGTGCGTTCGACGAAGGAGGATACAATGGATACATTTTTGAGGACAAAACAACAACGCATAAACAGGTCTGTATTTTATTTCTTATTGAGCCATAATGTATAAAATGCAGTATTCATTCTACTTACCTTAAGTAAACTTTCTCGAAATACATTTTAGAGCTCGCAAGTCTGACATCACGTGGTTCTAGTACCTTGGCGTCCCGGCTCCTAGTTAAATGTGGAATATTTTGCATCTGAATGGCGTCATCAGTTAGGCGCAGCAATCAGCAATATGGAATAGCTTTTATATAGCATCTATAGCGCTCTTTAGCAAGCGTTCAATTACGCCTGCTTTTTCCTTTACTGCTACTGAGTTACACCACACGGCAGTGTTTGAAGCATTTCGGTAATTACACGTTCAAAAGTCTGATAATGACTCTTGTAGGATGTGATTAACGTATAAATTATATAATTAGGCGCGATCGAATATATCGTGTTAGTGCACTAGAATGAGCACGTCTCTGATAACAGTGCTTTAGAGTCAATATTTGACGATTTCTGCTCTTGATATTCTAAGATTTGCTAACAGCAAATAACTAGCCAGGGACACCAATTCATTTTATTAGGTTGCGTCCTGATGAAAGAAGTTGACTTGCAGAAACGGTCGACGTTGTCCCTAGGGTGCGGCTCGTCAGCGACCCTAACACTAACCAACTTCGGTGCCGAGTTCTGTAGCAAAATATACAGCTTTGCTGGTCACCCAAGCACTTAAAAAGTGTTTTTATGTATTTTATAGGCAGTCGAGAAGCACATCTTCGTTTAAATGAGGCGTGGATTTCTTGACTAAAAAGCTCCTAAGTTTTTTCACACACATTATAAACACCTTGCAAGACATATTCTTTTTGAAATGTGGCCGAGATTTTCCCTTGTATCGTCTATACCAAAGAACAGTCATTACGAGCTGCACCGTGTGAGTCGGTGTGCTGGAGAATAGTCACTGTCAGCTTTACTCAGGATTCCCACCTGGGAGTAACATGTGCACTTTTTTATATAGCCCAGTATTAGTTGGTGAAATTTGTGATAAAGCCATTTTACTTTTCATTTCATTTGCTTTCCACTTTAAGCCAAATTTAATTAGGTTTTGGGTATTTTATATATCCTAATTATTCGGCGACACCTAAAATAGTCAACAAGTCGATAAGGCAGGTTAACTTAGTTCTTTGACATTTTCGTTGAATAGTTGGAATGTTTCGTCTCCATTAGCGTATTTTCTTAATTCCTTATTAGTCACGTGTATACATTTAAAATATATTAAAGACAAATTTCAATGTACACAATAAACATGCAACAACATTCCGGCTACTGCGTTACCTTTGAAATATGGTATCGATGGCGTAATAACAATAACGTGAATCAGTGCTTCTTTTGCACTTGCCATATTTTCTGTCAATAATTTCAACATCATCAAGTGTACTCTATTCCAGATTTATATAAGATATGCATAGTTGTATCGTTCTCAGCTGCAACGTGTTTCAATCTCTGTGCCTAAATAAACTTCCATTATTTTGGCATACTAAAGAGTCTTATATGAACTTATTACGAATGTACATGCCCACTTCGCATTTGTATATTTATTCTTCAACAATATTTTTTTTGTCCTCGGGAAGTATTCGTATAATTTTTCTTCTGCTGGTAGAATTCTATGTATCGAAGCTTCAATCAAGGTAGTATAATGTCTGTTCCCGTGAAAACTTCATCAACTTACTATTCAAAGTTGAATCTGTGATGACTGTAGCAGACCAATAATATCAGTTGTCTACGCTTAATGCGTTCATTCTGTTGGAGACTTGCAGTGACATTACATGAAAATATGCATGGACGAGCTCATCTTGAAATTTATCTTGAACGATTGGAAGACTGCTTCGGCACAAAGAACAATGTAACAACATTGTATTATTGACACAGGTATCATCTCATGTGCTGTGTTACATATCTTTTGAAACATCCGGCAGATGTCACGTACATTGGGAAGCTATGTTACGCTAAGCATTCGGGTGAAAAGTGAATGTGTCTAATTTTTTTATTGAGCGAGGCTTTATGAAGTGGCACTGAATATATGTACAAATACACGCACACGCATGTGTGGAACATCCGCATATTTTTTTTTACTTTAGCAGTTATTTACAGTTGCGTAAGGATGCCAACAGCAGCATAAATATTAGCAACCTTAGAAGCCATAAGCTGACATGAACCACTGGTGTTGGATTTGGTGCGTGAGAGGACGATAACCCTCAACACTGCTACACAAATGAAATTTAGCGGATGGCGCCTAACTAAGAGTACATATATAATTTTACAAAATCGCATAGCCATTACTGCCGCAACAATTGACGTTACACGATCATTAGGGTCTATTTGAAAAGGTATATCCGAGGTCTGCCTGACGCTGAGGTAGAATGCTTCATTGCCACGAAGAATGCTGGGGTTCGCTTCCTGCTGGTATATTGACATATATGTTTCGCATTCATCTGGCCAACGCTGCCCACGGGAGGTTTTTCACCCGTGGGCAGCGTTAATGTTACCCATGTGTTTATAATTATTTCTGGGTAGATTATATAAAAATGCCCATTACCTGCGGTACATACCAGCGTTACATAATCACTCCCGGGCAGGTGGCACTGTTTTTAAATGCGAAGCATAATTTTGCGTACTGTAAGCACTTTGTGCATCTATCTATCTATCTATCTATCTATCTATCTATCTATCTATCTATCTGTCTGTCTATATATTTATCTAGACGCTTACGTCTCGGTGTTCTCATGATCACTACTTAATTTGGGTAAAACTAAAATTGATATGGGAGGGAAAAAAAGGTTTGACAAATACAACTCGCTGATCAAAACATAAATAATGTCACAATCATGTCGCGAACGTTGTCAAACTCTTTCCAAAAAACAGTGCCACGTACAACGGGGGCAGCTATGTGCCACTGGTATGTGGGTATGTGCCACAGATGTCTTTTCAGTTTGTCAACCTAGGGACGGTGAGAGCACACATGGGTACTTTTAACGATTGATTGTTAAGAAAAAGGGGACATTGGCAGTGTTGACCAGATCAACACTTCAAATAATGAATGTCATCGACTCAAAAGAACTCGAACCTTAGAATTATGCCTGCCAATCAAGTATCTTATCAAAGAGCCACGGTGGGTCTCGGAACTACCTTTAAAATAGACTCTAATGTTCGTGGAACACAAATGGTGGTTGCAGTGCCGGCTTTCCAACTCCATGAACATTACTTATGTACTTCTACGATACAGCCGTTCCGTCGCGTTAACGCGAATTCAAGTCAGGTGTCATCCGCTTAGAGAGAGAGAGAGAGACTAAGTTTTATCGAAAGGGTAGGTGATTAACCAGAAAATAATTTCTTGTTCGCTACCCTGCACTGGGGAAAGAGAAATAGGCATGAAAAACTAAGATGGGAAAAAGGAAGAAAAAGAGTGGTTAAAGAAAATAAAATAAAAAGTGTGCACACACGCAAGAACGAGAATGTTGCAGTCGTTTAGCGAGTCCGGTTGACCGTAAAAACTTCTGCAGTGTTTTCGTGGCTTTCTAGCTTGAAGGTTCCGGCACTCCAAAATTGACTGAGTGTATGTGGCAGCTTCCCGGCTTCGATTCGTGCAAGAACAAGGGCGTTATACTACCTTGTCGCTTCTGGTGTTGCTAACATCCCTGTTGCTGTTGGCATCATTACGCAACTGTAGGCAGCTGGTGATATAAAACATACGCGACTGTTTAACGTACGCCTGTGCGTGCAATTGAACACATCTTTAGCGCAACTTCGTAAGATTTCACTGGGCAAAAAATTACAGCACATTCAGCTTGCATGTGCTTGTTTCACATAACATGAATTACCAAGTTACGTGAGACCTGCCAAATATTTTCAGAGAGTGTCTCACGACGTACGCGACAAGGTTGCAACATCTTTCATGTCATGACCAGCGTTTCGTATATGTCAAACCATCTTACCCTCCGCACTAATCTTGGTGAACCCCATGTTAAGGGGGTTATCGTGAGAGCACCACGACGTTGGCAGTTACAGACAGACAGACAGACAGACAGACAGACAGACAGACAGACAGACAGACAGACAGACAGACAGACAGACAGACAGACAGACAGACAGACAGCCAAACGTATTTGCTGTAAGCAAAGAAGCACTAGGCATATAACAGTGCATGAAGCTTGAATATTTCTGGCATAAAAATTTAACGAAGTGGCTTCGCAGGTGGATTACGCAAATTTTAACATGACCGTATAACTGACTATGAATGTCATGTTGACCTCACATTCAATATTGATGATTTGTATTCTCAATATGGATATGTACATTTCACCACAATTTTCTCGCAGCACGGTTTATCGACTGCATTATGCAATTTTACAGTCAAGTTTGAGAAATCTTTAAGACGTGTGACTTACACATTCACTGATGCCTATTGTTTAATACTATCTATGTACAAGTTTTACAGGCTTATCATCCCAGTGTTTTTGATGGCCTCTGATCATTCCTTTTCTAGCTATATTTTCTATAGGTGATTCTTTGGTTCATGCATTGTTACGCGCACTCACTGAGCATAAATCTGATTTACTAAGAACATACGCTGAAATTATGCAGTGAAATGCTTGAAGGTGGG
>WOVY01003306.1:0-125000 GCA_013436015.1 Rhipicephalus annulatus | reverse complement strand
CCATTTCTCTCAATCGCTTCTCAAATTTTATCTTTCTGCTAGCTTCCCTGCCCTGAAATGATGTCCATCCCATATCACCTTGTACTCCCTGATTTGGTGTATTCCCATGAGCTCCTAAGGCAAGCCTACCTATTCCACGTTACTCAATTTCTAATCTTGCTTGAACTTCTGATCTCATGCACAAGACCACATTGCCGAACGTCAGACCAGGAACCATGACCCCTTTCCATATTCCTCTCACAATATCATACCTATTGTAATTCCACAATGCCCTGTTTTTCATTACGGCTGCATTTCTGTTACCTTTAGTCGACACGTATATTTCGTGTTCCCTTAGGTACTCGGCCCCAATGCTTATCCATATGCCCAGATATTTGTATTTATCTGTTATCTATAGCGTGACCTCCTGTATTATAAGCTCACTACCTTCATTGTCATTAAAAATCATGGCTGCTGACTTTTTCTTTCTGAATCTGAAATCTAACCTATCTTCCTCATTACCGCAGATGTCCATCAATCTCTGCAAATCTTCCGTGTTGTCGGCCATCAGCACTATATCATCCGCGTACATCAATGCTGGTATTGCCTGTTCAATAAGTTTTCCTTGTTTAACGAAAGAGAGGTTGAAGCCCAGTCCACTTCCCTCGAACTTTGCCTCCAATCCTTGTAGGTACATCATGAATAATAAGGGTGACAGGGGACACCCCTGCCTAAGCCCCCGTTTTACCTCTGCAGGCTTAGATACCTGTTTTTCCCACTTTATAGTTACCTTGTTACCTTTATAGATATCCTTTAAAAGATTAGGGACTACATCTTCCACGCCTAGTGTGTCCAGTATTCCCCACAATTACTCTTGAACCACAGTATCATACGCTCCCTTGATATCCAAAAAAGCTAGCCACAGGGGCCTGTGTTCCTTTTCTGCTATTCCGATGCACTGCGTCAGTGAGAACAGATTGTCTTCCAACTTCCTGTGTTTCTGAAACCCATTCTGCAGTTCCGCCAGCACCCCCTCATCCTCTATCCATGCCTACAGTCTTTCCTTTACAATCTGCATCGCCAGCCTGTAGACCACTGATGTCACTGTTATAGGACGGTAGTTGTTTGTCAGCTTTGTCCCCCTTTCCTTTATAGATCATGCTCATCCTGCTAAGTTTCCCTCCATCGGGAACTTCTCCATCGATTATCATTTTGCTCACTGCCTCTCTCAAAGACTGCTTACACTTCGGACCTAACGTCTTTATTAGCATAATTGGAATGCCATCTGGGCCTGTTGATGTACTGCTAGGAACCCTTTTCTCAGCCTTTTCCCACTCTTCTTGTGAAAATGGAGTCATTGCGCCACTTGATTCATCCTTGTCTATTGTGGTGCATAAAGCACTTCTTTGTTGAAATTTTTCTGTCACCCTTGTTCTTATATATTCAATAGCTTCGTCCCCTTCAAGCCTAGCACCTTCAAAGTTGTAGTTATAAACCTCTTCTCTAGGCTCGTCTCATTTCTTAGGGAGTTTAGATGATTCCGAAATTTCGCAGCTGCCTTTCTATCTTTCTTATGTACTTCTGCTAGCCACTGGGCTCCCTTTCTTCTCATCTTTTCATTGATCAGAAGGGATGCATCCCTTCTACAGCTTAGAAAGATTTCCCATTTACTTTCAACATCGTCTGTCGGTTCACCCCGCTGCTTCGCATGTGTGTGTTCCCTAGAGGCTTCCTGACGTTTTGCTATGGCTCTCTTAACTTCCTCATCTCCCCAACTTTTGGGTCTGAGTCTTCTTTTCTGGGGTGACTTGTCACGCGCCTTAGCAAGCTATAGCTCAAACAATCTAATTGAATTCGTGTATGTCCACACTGTTCTATTATCCTCAGTGATGACTTTCTCGCGTTGTTTAGTGGCTATGTCAATTTGCCTTTCTGAATAAAAATTTTCGTGTAGTTGCTCATCTTGTCTCCTTCCTACTTTTACTGCTCTTCCAAAACTTAGCTTGATACGTTTGTGAACACTACCCAGACTTCTGGAGCCACCTTCATCTATGTGCATTCCCCTGAGCTTATCATACGTCCTATGTGACATCAGTGCGTTATCTATCGTCGGCTGCAGCCTTCCTACCTCCCATGTTATTTGCCCTTCACACTTTTCGGCACTGTTGCAAATGATCGAATCAAGCCTCTCACACATATCCATGATAATTTTGCCTGTCGCGTCGGTATACCCATCTATATATTCTATGTGTTCATTCATATCTCCTAGTATAATTATCTCGCACTCTCTTCCTAACTCCTGAATGTCCTTTGATATACACTCTACCATCACCTGGTTCTCTTCTCTGGCCTTTGCTCCCGTCCACAAGTGCACAAAACCAAGGAGTGTGATTTGCCCTTCCACTTTCCCTTTTAGCGATAAATGTTCCTTGCACTCTTGCTTGACCCTTTGCCAGTCTGTACTTTTATGAATGAATGCCCCAATACCACCCCCCTTTCTGCTGCCTTCTGTTCTATTACAATATTCGCACGCATAGTCTGCATTGTTAGGAGGTTGTTCCATGTCCCGGAGATGTGTTTCTACAAAACCGGATATCATCAGCCTCTCCTACATTAGCTGTTCTTCCGCATATATATATTCCACATATGCACCGCCATCCAGCGGACATTCCAAGGACTAAACGAGAGGTGGCACACGCGCACTTTCTTACGGCTTGCGCTTCGTGTCTACTTCCCACCTTTAACCACCTCGAGCTCATGGTATATACTAGTTCACTGTATTCATGGCACTGCGGCCCCACGCTCACTAAACCTTTCTAAAACCAAGGAGGTTATGCTCACCGTGTATAACGTAGCAACCCTTTCTTGTCAGATAGTGCTTAAAGTAAAGGCCAATGGCTGCTAATGGGGAATGAGAGACCGGAGAATTCGCCTTTTAGTTAACGTGCACGCTGCAAATTTTTCATTGTTCAACAACGCACAGAAGAAATCTCTCACCGGCACCACCTTGGAGGTCAAAATGAAACACTGGTTACACACTACGACTACTACTACGACTACGAGAGACAAACGGGTGCCTATATAAAGAGCTTCGCCCTTAAATATTGCTTTTCTCAAGTCAGGATGAGTGCATTGACTTAAGTTTATTCTTTCAACACTTCGTGGTTGTATGTCAGTCTTTCTATTTCTGAAAAGTCAAATTCCCCAATGACACCGTCGCAAAACCCATTTCATGTTGCTTCTAAAGTGCCACAGAAACATCTTGATGAAACTATGCGTGACTTAAACTTCGTAGCATAAAATATGACGAACCACTGGGCGTAACTGTGGAAACGCTGATACATAAATGTTCGAAGTCACTAGTGACAGAAATACACCTGACAAATTTTAGCTTCCAATTTGGAAACACCATTCCATTTATTCGCATTCCTAGGGGATTGAGTAATGGAAGCGTAAACTTCTCACTTTCCTTTCTGTTTTTTGCGCAGTTTATGACAATATTCTAGATGACTACTGCGTTGCCACAGTGGTGGTTTTAGTCCAAATCAAAACTTTTTGCGCCGGAGAACTGCGATGCAATTTCGTAACGACTTACCACTCCGTTTATCAAACTACATCACAACCCATGTGACAAATGGTTTGAATACTCAAAACTCGCAGTTTAAGACACTTCCTGGGACATTCTGGCTTCCTAATGAATGTGATCAATCAATCCTTTTTTGCAAAGCAAATGAGCTGCTACGCAATCACTAACTAGTCCTTCCTTAAACCCAATGTCTGACGCTCCACGAATAAACATTTGTTTACCAAATTCTCTTTAAAAACTCTTAGATACCCAAAACCTTCTCGAATGTTCAACTTTAGGCACAGTCGTTTTCGTCACAATATTGTTTGCTTGTAGTACTTATTTTGTATTTCTTTTCGCCGCTACGTACGTCTCTTTTAAGACTAATCTTCATGCAGTGACGTTGGCGTTCGAGCATCTGTACACTAGGGCATCCTACCTATGAGCATTCTTTGGAGCCTTCGAGAGATTGCTTATTCATCTGATGAAGTGCGCCAGCTCATCTATCATCCGATACTTTAGCAAATTTTACTCCTCTCGAGTGAACGGCCTACATTGACTTGGATGTTTTTCTTTAGGCAGATACGTTCTTAAAAACATTGATAAAGCATAGCAGCAAACGAAAACGCTCATAGTAAGTCAAAGTGTTGTTATTTTAAAGTTCAGCAAATATTTTGGTAATTAAAAAGTTATTTGGGTGTTCTATTTTGTCTCGTGCTGAAGTTGTCTAAGTTTGCGTATTGGTAACATCCGCTAAACTATATTTTAGAAAAGAACACTGAACACTTGATACATTTCTAACACAAACCTATATTTTTAAGCCCTTGAGCAAGGTTACCGTCGCATGCCAGTGTCTACGAAGTTAAATTGCCTTGCTTTATGGTCTGAATTGAATGCCAGTGACTTTGACTCATATGTATCGTTACGTAAGATAAGACGAGCCGGGAATATGGCTACGTAGCTATGCTATAGTACATTGCAAATACTTGGATATAGTTATATTCATGTGCATGTTAAAAAGCTTTTCATAGCCAAAATCAGTTCTGTGTCTCCAAATACCGCGTTCTTTGTAATCGCAGTGTGTGTCAAATAATTTTGAGTTGATGAAATCACTTCATTGTCTCCAAGAGAGAAAGCTGAATGGGATGGTCGGGAGGTTAACAAAATATTGGCATGCGATTTCCTACGCACAATGGTGGATAAATCGGGCCAACAAAGTGTGCGTAGAGAGGGAGAGAAAAAAACGCAACCGCGCGCAGATTAAACACACACACACACACACACACACACACACACACACACACACACATACACACACACACACACATTAAGAGTGTTCCGGCTAAAATCGTTCATAGAGGTCGGTCGATCACAAAAAGCTCAGTAGCATTTGCAGGGCCTTCTTCTTGGAATTATTAAAACATTTACTCAGCCTTATTTTACGTTATTATAACGTTTAAAGCATGAATCTGATGACCGCCATTAGTTTGTTGATTGATTGATATGTGGGGTTTAACGTCGCAAAACCACTACATGATTATGAGAGACGCCGTAGTGGAGGGCTTCGGAAATTTTGACCACCTGGGGTTTTTAACGTGCACCCAAATCTGAGCACACGGGCCTACAACATTTCCGCCTCCATCGGAAATGCAGCCGCCGCAGCCGGGACTCGAACCCGCGCCATGCGGATCAGCAGCCGAGTACCTTAGCCAGCCGTTAGTTTGTGACTCAATAACTTTGACAGGTAAGTTCATTAATTTGGTCACAACATTGTAGCTCAGACATAATAATAGGGCACATATTGACATAATAGTAGGGCACATATTGACATAATAATAGGGCACATATTGAAGAAAGTATGAAGAGCTACGAGAAACGAATGACTGACGATATGCAACGGTATATTGAGGCCAAATGTTCAGAAAAATATCTTTAAAAAGTGTCATTCTTTCATAACTAGCTCTCAAATTGTAAAAAAATCCACTGTTTTTTATCCATCCGCTTGAGTTTTTGTTAATATACTTGAAACAATACAAGCAGCCAGAAAATTACATTAATCTATGCAGTCCCATTAATTTCTTTAGCAGCTGCAACACATTGTCAAAGACTGAGTAAAACGTGCAGAACCATCCATTGCAAGTCTGGCAGCAGTAAGAAGCAACTTGGTATTTCAGATACGTGAAAAAGAAAAGCGCTTGTTTAAAGCGATGATTTTGTTCATGAGAGATGACCTCAAAACAGGAATGTACCGAATGTGTTTCCTGTGCAGAACTTCAATGGTTTTGTAACGTATTTTCGAAAACAAATGTAAAAATATAGCACTTAAACCACGGAACTATCTTGCACAAAATAATAAAAGGTACTTACGTATGATCCACAAGAGGTATCTATATCACGGCAGTATCAATCTCGCTCTTTTTTTTTTTACAACAAAGGTTTCAGTATTTGATGTGTGCCGTCTTGTAGTGCCACACTAGTGCTCTTTAAGTGCAATACGGTCATGCCATTCATGATGAATAAGTTTTCATTCATGACATAAGCGCCATAATAATGTCGAAGTGTTTGTTTCTGTAAAGTTAGGGAAGTGCTCAATGTCTTTAAATATAACACCGGCGTGCTGTCACAACCTAGTATGCTATAGGTGAGGCAGTGCTATGTTTGAGGTCGAGGATTGGTTTCCTCAACGCGAGGCCTGCATATTGCGGGGCTAAAATATACGAGAAATCCTGTATTGCAACTGAAGAGCGCGTGGAAGAATCGCAGTAGTGAAAAAATATTCTTGGCTATTCATGATGGCATGCCCTACAATCACTCGTGTATTTTGCTCGTAAAACAACACAGTAATTAAGAAGTCTCGTCGATCGATGCTCAACATGTTTCCGCATGCAAGTTTTCATTAACTCATTCAGTATGCGTGTACTATTCTCTGTTATAAATACATGGTTAGCATCTGAAAGAATTAATTATTACAAGAAATCAGCGCGAGATTTCCTGCATCGTCAAAACACACGAACCTGCTTTGGCAGTGGAAACATATTTATGGGTTAAACTTCAGCGTAGCAGCGAAAGCTTTTGACGAGTTGGCTTAGCGTATGAAGCCCTTCACGAAAACTTCATTACACACGAATACAGCAAGCTTGCACAAGTTAAAAAGTTTGGGGACTTTAAGCTTCGCCTGTAGGAATCGAACGCGATAATCCTCAGTTCTCACTTGGTGTATGAAATATCTCGAACTTGCTATGCACCCACTACGTAACCTTATAGGCGCAATAAGGTGTGTGCCTCTTGTAGTGGGTGACCGGTTTCAAACTAAAAAGTCCTATGATAATCATATGTTCTGACTCCCGATGGGAATTAACGCTTGTACTACGTATTACTGTGGCAATATTTTAGTTGTACTGTGAAGCATGTATAGAGGGCGTGTGCAGTTTTAAAGCACGAAAGTTACTTTCACTGTATTTCCAAGCAGAGTAATTTATTTTCACGCCAATCTCAAGCATATGCGTAGCCACGTAGGACACCCGCTTGCCACACAAATTACCCGGGTGCTATCCCCACTCAGAACTAGCAATATTTTTTTTTATTTTATTGCATCTTTGTGAATTTTTGTGACGCTAAAAATGATGACTTTTCGCTCATAACGAACGACGCCGACACCAGAATTTTTACGAACCGAGCTCTTTAAAGGCATCACGTTAAAACAGAATAAAATATAATCTGTTGCACACCAGACAAGCATATTAAACTAACGAAATGTCTTTGCAGCACAGAAGAATAAATGCCTCACAACCAGCTCAGTTTTCTGGGCAGGCGTTCCGAGTGATCCCTCTGAGGTGAGAAAGGCCGGCAGAAGCGAACCGGTTTGATCAGGTCCTCCTGCTCAAGAATGGAGAGCGCTGCAACGCTCTCTGTTCCTTTAATTGTTTTATTATTGTTAGTTTTTTCTCATCGACGCGACACTAGAAGCAATACACTTATTGAAGGGGTCTGTGGGCTGGCCGTGGTTGCCTACAATCAAGCTGAGCAGCTATTAGTGAATATATTACGCTCAATAAAGGTGAGGCTTAGACCTCCAGAGTAACTGGGAGCGGCCCAGACAGAAATCGCCCGAGGGGGGAAACGTAGACCAGTCTACGGAGGTCCCCATACCACTCCTTGTTGTGGCTAATTGGTGCTATTTGCTGTCTTCACAAAAATGGCGTAAATAAAAACATAGTAGCATTGAATGCTACGTGATCAAGTAGTGCAACAGCATACAAAACTACCCAGTGTGCTGCATGTGAAACTGCAAGAATAACACCCCGCTTTCCCTTCACGAACATTTCTGTTTCGTAAAAAGAAACTTTCTCTCTCTCTCTCTCTCTCTCTCTCTCTCTATATATATATATATATATATATATATATATATATATATATATATATATATATATATATATATATATATATATATATATATATATATAAAGCAACTAAGTTGCGTCAGGGTGAAAACAGTAAACAAAAACGGGAATAAGCTGTACGTGCTTGCGTTTCGTTTGTAATCATAGATTCTTCACGCACGTTATTTACTTATGAACATTTTGAGCATGCAGCATCAGAGGATAGTAAGAGGGAAGTTGACATATGTGACATTTTCTTTTTCTTTTTTTACAGCAGGCAGGTTCAGAACCCCCGAATAGGGCAAATTTTGCGCTAATCCAAATGCTGAAAAAACTAAGTAACCTTAGTTTTTTCAGCATTTGTCATAAAAACAGGGTGATTCCTGGTGGCATAAACTGAGTTGAAAAAAGCGCTTCTGAATCAACAATTAGCCAAATATTTCGCCCGCGTAAAAGCTAACTGAGCAACAATCGTAAAACCAGCACTTCATGCGTGAACAATCCTAAGCAATACAACATACATGATCACATCCATGCAGTTTGTTTTATTCGTATCCTAGTTGAATCACAATCGTGCTATATTTCCTGAATTACTTTTTCTTGGGCAGGTCAGCGCCGATACTGAAGAGCATGATGCTGTAGGAGGTACTTTTATTATAAAGAGTAAGGCGATGACTTTATACTATACTTTATGGTTTCTAGTGTCTTTTTTCGTGTTTGTTTCTGCAGTATCAAGTACGTCTTTTGTTCCAGGGATGTATACTTTAAGTGGAAGACAATTGAAGTGAATATATTCGGTGCTGATTCATTACATGAAATAATTCTAAACATTGCGATATGAAACCAGGAAAAAAGAACCTAAGAGGCATAAGTAGCAAGAAAGAATTTTTTTGGAGGACAAGAGCAAAAAAAAAAACGGTTCTGCCAGCACAGAATTGTGCGCCTGTTTCCATGCCTGGAAGGAGCACTTGCTTTCCACGTCTTGTCATCGCAATTACCCTCATGCAAAAAAAGAACGGTACCAACAAAAGCACAAGGATAGAATTTCGTCGCAAAATGCTACTATGTAGCGTTCATTCGGTGTCGTTTACTTAGTCATTAGGACTTAGTTTACTTAGTCTTAGTCACTTAGGAGAAGTGATCAGCACAGTTGTAGAGCTTTGCCACGCATACGAATATACATCTTCCTTGTGAAGTATTTGCATTGTAGTCGACGAGAAATGAACAGAGTACAGGCCATGACAATCTTTTTCTTTTTCGTGGAAGACTTGCCATTTCAGAACAGCTGGAATCTACCAGTTGGTTGTTGATAATACCCTAGTGGGCATTGCAGAATGCATTTGACGCAATTTGACAACATTTAGCGCGAACACACGCATGCCACAGAACAAATCAAATAAAAAAGCACGTCTGTCTTGGTATTAATTCTTTGTAACCCCATACACTTAACAACTACCGCCGCACTTAAGCATTTCACGAATTTCTTGCGATCAACCATATTCACTGTGAAAAAATAAATACATAAGAGCATTTTTTTCTAAGTCAGCAAAGTTATCCGCTTGACACTCACGCTTGTAATCAGAACGCAGGCTTGCTATTTCACTAAAATTCAGTGATAAGACGTTAACAATATTGTGCAGAAGCAGGCGGCTTCTAAACTATGACCACGCTAATTATTCTGGTAAAAACTGTTAACATGTTCAATAATGATTATCCTAACTTATAACACTGCCCCTCCGTGGTGGCCTAGTGGCTAAGGTTCTCGGCTGCTGACCCACAGGTCGTGGGATCGAATCCCGGCTGGGGTGTCTCCATTTTCAATGGAGACGAAAATGCTGTACGCTCGTGTGCACAGATTTGTGTGCACGGTGAAGAACCCCAGGTGGTCGAAATCTCCGGAGCCCTACACTACGGCGTCTCTCATAATCATATCATGGTTTTGGGACTTTAAACCCCACGTATCATTGAATCAACATGTTTACGTTTGAAGCGTTCGGTGTCCTTCCAGGGCACAATATTTTGGGGACACGATGTTCAATTTATTGTTTCAAAAAATCTACGCAGATCACGCTGGCAGGAAACAATAGCGGCAGCGACCAATGACAAATAAAAAAGGTTTGATTGGAATGTAGGGTTGCGCGACACTTGCAACCAAGGCATTCCCTACAAGTTCGCAGCCAATGGCACCTGAGCGCACAGCATCAGGATAAGCTTTAGGTGTACTTTAAAAAGCTTTCGAACTTGTTGTATCTTAGTACGTTGAACAATTTAAATGATTTCCTTTATCGGTGCATTCGGATTCATCGCGGCACTTGAAAGCCACCGCTTGGCATGTGCTTCAACTTCAAGGGATATCGCACATCATCCTGAAACTCGCTACATAGATGATGAAATGTGAATTGCGAGAAAATTCAAGAGCAGTTACAGTGGTTGCTCTTGACTGGCGGAGTGCGAGAGGGGATGTAAACGTGCTAGAATAAACTAGAACCGTTTAAATGGCAAGAGAAAGTAGAAGCGAGTATAAAAATGGCAGTCTCAAAGGCAAAAAAAAAACAAAATAACAGAGGTTTCGCACAACACCAAAGCAATGCATGCAATATGCACACATCGGACTGTTATACGAAGTAAGGCTAGAAGATGAAGAAATGATACGAAATGTGAACGCGGTGCGATTTGCGTTGAGCTGCAGCGTTTCTCGAATGTGAAGCAGCACGCTCCTCTTCTGCCTGGACACGTATGAGAGACCGCCTTGATTCAGTGTGACAAGCATTTCGCTGGAGCCGTTCGTCTATGACAAGCGGTGGCATCACAAAGGCCCAACTACATAGAGCGTTTTCGCCGTCGTTTGTTCGAACTTTCCTTCTTTGGCGTCAGCCGACGTCGACGGTACTGAAGGTTGCGAAAACTAAGGTTCCAGTGCACATCACCAAAACGTTCACCTGAGGTTGTCCTAGATATTGCAGTGTCGGCGTCGAAGCCAAAAGCAGCTAGATGAAGATGATTACCTCATAGACATTGCCCTCACCCACAAAGGGGGATGGGCCAAGAACCGGGCGTCAGGGTGAAACTAAACTCAGTTTGACAAACTTGTTGACATAAAATTTCGAACTATGGGAGAAGCTTGCTTGCTTGCATCTTCCTTGATATAAGGCTCCCACCCACCACAGGGTATTGGCCATTGAAGCCAGCGGTTAATATAAAGAGAATTTTTAGTGTTGAAAAGGCAACTCATTTTTCGCGTTACACGCCTGCAAGTGGGACATACAAGCTTTGTTGCAGAATGTTTCTTTTATATCCATTTACAGTAAGGCAGTGGTAAATGCTAAATGTCTGCATACCTCGCCGTTACTGAGACGTACAGCATAAGTGGCTTCGCCTAGTTGGTTAACCCAGTCCGCCGAGGAGTGAGGGGTTTGTGGTTGCAGTCCCCGGTGGGTGTCTTGGAATTTTTTTTTCTTCTGGTTAGTTTTTTTAGTTGTGCCTTTACTAAATATATACATACACATATATATCCGTGACATGATGACGGCGGCAACGGAGAAGGCAAAAATCAACTGAGAGTGTCCATATAACTGCTATCGCGGTACAATAAATGTTCTTATGTTTCCGCAGACTGTCGTGGTGTCTTTGAGCACTACCCTAGGATACACCGACGTCAGTGTACACTGTTGCTCCGACCGCATCATTCCCACGACCACCAAGAAAGGATCACTATCTCCTTTAAAAACAGCTCCCCCATTTCACCTGTCGCCATGAAGTTAGTGGTGGCCTCTTTAGTGGAGGCTATATCGCACTGTAGAACATGTTCTACCATACTTGGTTTCTAATTCAAGGAGTAAGTTGCCTCGTTCTCTAAACACGAAATTTAATCGCGCGAAAAGGCACCAAGGAAACGCAAAGCACTGATCAGCATTCATCCCACTTTCTATAGCTTCTCGGTCACTGCAAAAAGAACTCTGTATTCGTGCAGCCGAAATTAACGTACAGGTGCGATCAAAAGTGTGCAGACCACGGGATCGCGTGGCAGAATGCATCGACGCGCCAGCTAGCGACGAGACACGACGAGACACCTGCTGCAGGGTGCATGCGCGTCGCGTCTTATCACTTGGCTTCTCATGTCGCTCTGTTGGACGCAGTTACGGCGCTCGTAGCCAAAACGACCACCAGGTGTCGCGTTCTTTGCTCCATCGAATCTGTGCCGTTCTTTTACCTAACGGCTGCGACGGGGCTGGTTCGAGCGCCGGCTCGCGTTGTTATTCACACCAGTTGATTAGGATAAGCATAGCGAGCATCGCACAACCCGACGAAGCCAAACGCACGAAATTAGGTTTTCTCAGGCCAGCTCGCCTTTGTCAGGCTTATCCAAGTTGCACTTGAATGAGCTTAGTTAGGTCAAAGTTAATGTTGCCGAAATTAATCAAACGGGAATAATTACACTGCATTAAACACGTTTACTCTCAAAAGCGTCCTATGCAGCAACAGATGTCTATATTAGACGGATCGAGGCGTAATTTGCATAATTCTGCGACATAAAACTCGAGTACTTCGGGTGGGCTGCGATTTCACGAACTACATTCAGTATTATTTATAGATAATGTTAAGGCAAATTAGATTTGTATTTAGGTAAATGAGACTCGACTCGGTCAGGGGTAATCAACATCTTACTGAGCTTGGATTCTCTGAGCTTATGAGAAATCGATTTTAATTACGTTAATTACTTGTGTTTTATTGAGATTTTTGCTTAATTAAAGCTTATTACAACCCAATTGATTTGATGATGGTATGACCAACCAAGCTTAATCAGGTTTTTTTATAGTTACCTCGATGCTTGTCTAACTTGCTTAGTAATGCATGTTTAGCCTAGGTATGACACGTGAAATTCTAATATAAAGGGTACTTTAGTTGGATTTCACGCTAATATTCAGTTGTAGTTACTATTCATAATAATTGGCAATAATTAGACATTATTATCTTAGTCAGTATGGATTCAGTAAAAAGTACTTAATCTTCCTGGCCTTGACTTCTGTGGGCTCATGGAAAGGTCGACATAGATTAATTGGCCGCGATAAGGTTTGCCTTGTATAGGCTTATTTTACATGGCTAGGTCAAAAATCAGCATGATCAACTTTGCCTAATTAGATTTGGCTGTACTTATTTCAACTCATATGGGCTCATTTAAGCTTAACTTCGCTCAACTTGAAAACACCAAGCTGGACTGGGCTTAAGCTTACCTACTTATGCCTGACTTATTTAGGTCATAATGTACTCGACTACATTTCCTTAATTTCGGCTACATCCACTTTGTCTTAACTAAGCTCATATAAGTGCAACTTGGATTAGCGCTACACAGGCAAGCTGGCCTGAGAAAACCTAATTTGTGCGTTCGGCTTCGTCGGGTTGTGCGATGCTCGCTATGCTTACTTATCCTAATCAACTGGTGTGAATAACAACGCTCGAACCGGCCCCGTCGCAGCCGCTGCCTAAAAGAACGGCACAGATTCGATGGAGCAAAGAAAGCGACACCTGGTGGTCGTTTTGGCTACGAGCGCCGCAAACGCGTCCAACAGAGCGACATAAGAAGCCAAGTGATAAGACGGGAACGCGCATGCGCCCTGCAGCAGGTGTCTCGTCGTGTCTCGTCGCTAGCTGGCGCGTCGATGCATTCTGCCACGCGATCGCGTGGTCTGCACACTTTTGATCGCACCTGTACGTCCACTCCTTGTTCATCAGCGTAACGACAAACGATCGCCTTAGATGCATTGTGAGGAGTGGCACTAAAAACCGCAAATAAACTGTGGCATGTAACCTTTCCAATGAAAACTTGTGTTAAAGAGGGTAGACGAAAGCACGTAGCCTTAGACGAGGAAGCAAAGCGAAGCAAAGCTGTGTAACCGGATATTACATCTGCATAACCCTGCAACGCCTCGTGTGTGGCGATAGAGTAGATAGCCGCCCCTGCAATTGTTGTTTCTTTTGCGACTGTTGCCGCGCTGGCTAAGAGACGTGATGTACGGCAGTGGAGCGCCGACTGGGCTGCACTTCAGCAAGGAGAGAAGGCTGTACGGTGACCTTCGCTGGCGAGTAGAGGTGAACGAACCTGCTGTCTGCGCCCAGGAATGGCGCTCGGTGTGATGGCACGCCAGGGTAAGGCGGCACAGAGCCACCCGGGGAAGGGAAAGAAGCCTAGACGTCTAGTGCCCCGAGCGGGCCACTCAACCAGCTAGACACTCTGCGAGGTAAAATGGGCATCAGGACTTAACCAGCAGAGCAAAAGGGCGTGACTGTCACGTGTGCGCTTTTTCGGCGCATTTTTCAAGTATAGCAAGAACGTGAAGTTCATAACTGACAAAGGCACAAAAAAACACATGGGACACAAAATGTTGAGAACACAAGCACAAAACACAAAACGTGAAGCCTACGTGACATTCTTTTTAGTCAATACAAGTTTTGAGTGACGAAGTGTGTGGAGCCTAAGAAAAAGGGTAATGCCGGGGATGATGATTGGCGCTCTTTCCCCAATATGTGCTCCATCAACTTCAACCTCACTGCAGCTGATTGGGCTTACCAGCCGTTTGGCAACAAGTTGCGTTCTTTATTGTACCTTGCTTTTTATGCCCGTCTACGGATTTCATCGACACAATTTTCATTTATATTCCGAATCAATACCAACTTGGGTGGAGGGGGAGCAGTGTTGAATTGTGATAAGAATAAAAAGTGTCCTAATTATTGCAGAAAAAATATATATTTATAATTAGCTGGCAATAACATGTGCGAAATTCTCGAAATGCCGTCAGCAAATGTACATTGAAGTTTTGAGGTGTGCGTTTGAAATAAGTATACAGATGAGCCTCAGTACATGTGCATTTTCAATGTTGTTTCCATGTACGAGCGCAATTAGTGAATCACAGTACTTCGGTAGGCAAGGTAGCTCGAATATGAAATGACGGCGTCTTCTATTGGTTGAAAACAATATTTTCAAACAATATGCACCTGGTTTTTTATGTTATTTTTTACTGTTATTCTACAATGAACGTGCTGCTAAATGTTTAATCGATGAAAATTTTTGTAAAGACAAAACTTGCTGGTTGTGGCACCTTGAGCGCATTTCTTGCCAATAATGTCACAAAAGTAATTTAGCTAGCGTCAATTCCACGGCCGAGCATGCCTGCTACAGCACTACGACGTCCTACGACTGCTCCCTCGTCGGCAACTCTACTGAGCGCGTCTGTACCAATAAGCAAAGGCAAGCTGCGCCACCATTAGGAGCGGCGTATTTTCAAACAAACAGAAGCACGAACCAACCCCTCTCTCAGCGGAGCGGCCGCCATCATTAACCCTCACCGGAGAGGAGGGTGGCCTCCACCGTCTGGCTCGAAGCACTGCTGAGGCAGCAGCCGTGGCCATGAATGTCGGTGATACTTTGTTCTAAGTTTGCAACATGGGACCCGGAGAAACGGCGCACCATCAGGCCTCATTGTTTCTTGCTCGTCGTTTGGAGCCATTTTCTTTTTTTTTTTCTGCTTTTCATGACTTCGCCCGAGCCTTTAGCAGTAATGCATGCCATCCGACGGTCGTTTAAACGGCGAACACCAAAGGACGTACCCCTGTTAAATCGTTTGCACTTGTTTCATCGGTGTTTGGCCTATGCCGAAAGGGCTTCTGCAATGCGTGGCTACCATCAGACACTGAAGTGCACGCGCCCTGGTGAGACGTCATACCAACGGGGCAGTCATTACTGAGACGACCGAATATCATAAAACAAAGAGCGAACATTGCCATAGTTGTATGTGTTTCTCGCGCCTGCCGAAGTGTTCGTGCCTTTAAGAGGAAGACTTTGACTCAGAATACAGTACATGAGCGGAAAAAAGGGCTACAACTTTTATAGGCTATTCAAGAAGCAAACCTCCTGCGTTTCAGACTTAGAGCTCGAAATAAAGCTAGTTCGAGTCAAGTAGAATCTCAACGGCAAAGCTGGCAAGGAAGCGGAGCCACATGTCGAACGCAGTTTGCCTTATTTCTTCGTCTTTATTGGTCTTCATCTTTCTTGAGCACTGCCAATATTCGAATATTTGGTGTTATGAAGTATGCCGCGTACAACAATGCCCATTTACTGCATTATGAAATACGGTGATGAAGTATGGTGGTTGGGTGTCCATGCTGAAAGGTAATCTCATACTAAATCCTGAAAAAAAGGAGGAAAGCGAGAAAATCAAGCAGCTGAATCCAAACGTGCCGCAGCACCTCTACAAATTAGAAGTAAGCTTTGCCGTTTAGCACTAAAGCACTGCAAAAAAGCGCACTTTAAAAGCCCGCTTCGGTGTGAGGTGGTGGTCGCTTCTTTAAGTGCACTATTGTACATGCAATTTGAGTCAAATCTTCAGACTTGCAAAGAGTTTGGCGTCCAAAACTTCACAAGTTATAATACATTAGCTCTATGTGGCTTGAGACGATCCCGGAAAAGAGATCAAATTTTCAAGCAAATCCGAAAAATCTGCAGTTTCGTTGTCTTTATCAGTGACGTCTTTTGGCATATCTCATGCGATATCATATTTTTCTCACAAGGGCCTGCGTACCTTTATTTCGCCTTTATTCATGCAGCCTGTTTATAGTAATTATCGGTTATAAGCATGACGGTTTGGGACGCCTGAGTATTGTTATATGTACGTTCGACTCTATACTGCATCTCTCTTCTATCCATCCTCCTAATCCCCGTAACACGCTTTCTCACCGGTGCCCCCCACTCTATACTATACTATGAAAAAAACATGCTGTGGTTTACCACCTAACAGCCTCCTTTTCTTTCTCGTCGTTCCAGCCTTTCCATTTTTCTAATCCTTACGTCAGTATTTTTCACACTCCCTTCATTTTCCATCCACCTTGCAAGATTGTGCTGTATAAGGTTATGCCAATTCTGCCCCTTTCAACCTTTTTACTTCTTCCTCACTGTCACAACACTCCTCTATTTTCCTTCCCTACCCATTGGCAGAGCAGATGGGACACACACACAAGTAATAAACTGCATGTTATCAAGCCGCAGCTTGGCCATTGGCAGCTAGTATCAAAATCACGCCACACAGAAGTAATACTTACAAAGATAAGAACAGGACATACACACTCAACACATTCATTTCTTTCGTCTGGTGGCGATCCACCTTTGTGTGACAGGTGTGGAGAAGCACTCACTGTACTTCACATTTGAATCCACGGTAAACAATTATACACTCTGAGAAGACAACACTTTCCATTACCCTACCGGCAACAGATACCGCTCCATCCTGCAATGTTCGTCAGTAAGAAACCACTTTTTAGGCATAAATCGTTGTTAGCTTTTTTGAGAGAAGTTCGTACTTTTCATATCATATACGCGGGCATTCCGTAGCACGGCCTCACCAGAGAGGTCTTCGCTGTGGTGGCTACACTCAAAAAAGTACTTGCCTCATGGCCCTTGGATGCAAGGGTATGAACAAACGAGGCACTTGTGCTAATGCCATACATGTCCACCATGGTTTTTTTACACATACTCACGTCATTCATTGACACTATACCATTTCATGACATGGTCATGATTTTATTGCTTCTATGTTTTTACTCGCCTTAGCGCGAGGAATTATAAAGCCCTTATGTAGCCGCCTATCACAATCATTGGCCACGTCCCTAGACTCATGAACTGGCGCTTTTTGGCCATCTATTGGTCTTTGTAAGACGAAAAGCCAAACATGATCATCATCATCATCATCATCCTCATCCTCATCGTCATCATCATTTCCTTCCATACCCCCTAGCTATACCACCTTTGAACTTTGAACTTTTGAACTTTGAACTTTATTATGAATAAACAACATACAGTAAAGAAAAACATGTTAGCAACATCTGGATCCTTAGCAGAATGCTAGTATGGATCCATGCAATTATAAAATAAATTAATTAGAGGCAGGAGAAAGAGTTGTATAATGAACGACAATTTAGTTTAAGATGCAGATTGTTTTGATAGACATATCACTTATACACCTTATTCATTGCTATGGAATACCATGGGCTACCAGGCACATGTCTACTGGCTGTAGATAAACGCACGTTCTGCAGGGCTAATGCGTCTTTATTCATAAGAAATGGAAATATACAGTGAAAGATACGAGACTGGGGACGAAGAAGCACACACGCACAGCGCTGACAATCTACTGAAGGTTTACTATACACACGATGCAGCCGTGAATATCCACTCGCGTCAGCTGAGGGAATTTATTGTGAGTAAAAGAAAGGAACACATGGGGTACTGTAATGTTTTGATTGCCTGTGCATCAAATGCAAAAGAAAATCAATTTATTTATTGTCTAAAAATATATTAAGCTTACTGATGCAGTTCCTTTCATTTCTGAATAATGTACGACTTCAGGATCAGCCTCATGAACGAGTTCAGGTGTCAGGCGCACTGTGAACTATACTCTACAAGGCTACGTCATGTATTACTTTCTCCCCTACACCTCACCTTCACACCTTTCATCCTCACTCTCTCTCCTCTTTTCTACCCCATTGCTCTATTATCTATGCATAGCTGTTCACAGATATGGATATGTCTAGATATGCATACGAAAATGCGTAGTGTGTCTACCATAGCTGAAATTTGATAGAATTAGAGCTGCTTGGCACAGACCTACTTTCTGTGCCACATACCCAACGATATTTACGTTGATGACAGCAGAGCTAGCCCAAGAATGAACAGCTCCGCTCCTGAAATATTTGTGACAGGGTCACATAGGAAGTTGCTTCATTGGCAGCTGTGCTGCTCGCAACAAATAAGTACCCCCAGTGTGGCTTCGAGCATTACACTCATCATGCATAGCTGTTCACAGATATGGATATGTCTAGATATGCATACGAAAATGCGTAGTGTGTCTACCATAGCTGAAATTTGATAGAATTAGAGCTGCTTGGCACAGACCTACTTTCTGTGCCACATACCCAACGATATTTGCGTTGATGACAGCAGAGCTAGTCCAAGAATGAACAGCTCCGCTCCTGAAATATTTGTGACAGGGTCACATAGGAAGTTGCTTCATTGGCAGCTGTGCTGCTCGCAACAAATAAGTACCCCCAGTGTGGCTTCGAGCATTACACTCATCATCATCATCATCATCATCATCCTTACTTCGCTTACAGCAGGGCAAATGCCTCTCCTATGATCCGCGAATCAGCCCTGTCTTGTGCTTTCTGCTGCCACGTTCTACCTGCGAACTTTTTAGTCGCAACGGCCCACCTAGCTTTCTGTCACCCCTTCATGCGTTTGCCTTCTCTGGGAATCCAGTCAGTCACCCTTAATAACCAGCGGTTATCCTGCCTACAAGCTACATCAAATGCATGCCCACCCAAGCCTCATCACTGGAGCGTGGGGGGCTGAAATTTGCGAGCTAAACCAGGTTTAGCAGCCCCACCAATTGTCGAGCAGTCATCATGGGTGTTCCTAGCCTGACAACCAGCAACATCTCCGATGCCTAGAGTACGGGACCTCACCTCGACTAACTGGTAACTGAAGAAATAATTTTTTTTTATCCTTTTAGTCTAGTTAATTTTTTTTATTGAAACAATGCCGTCTTTAGAAGGTACTACATAACAGTATATATGATAAACCCGTTTGTGTTGAGTATTGTCAAAAATAAAAAAAATAACAAGCATGCCACAGCGAGGGGAGTCTCCATAGGAGTGGTTTCGTCTAAGAAAGGGGACTGCTATAGGTGCCAACACAGCAACTGGTATTTGGGAAACTCCCCTAAAGCCGTGGCGTGACCACGGTGAAAAGTGCTCTCACTTTTTCGTTACCCTATTTGGTGGGCTGAGTTTATTTGTCATTGTGTTTTCTACATTGGTCAATGCTGGGAAAGTGTTTTGCACAGCCAGGTAAGGCCGAACTTGAGAGGGTCTGAACACCTTGCCGTCGACCAAGACATAATTATAGTTTTACAACCAATGACAATGAAATAGAGATTCAGTTTTTCGTATTTCAGGACAACAATATTGCCCAGCCTTGAATTTCGCTTAGGTACTTGCGTGCACCGGTACACAGTCCGCATTTTTAGGAGGTACTCCTTGCTCTATTTTTGATCCCGATAATTCAGTAGCTTCATAAGGTACTCTAGCTTCCTTTACAAGTAATCTCGAGGCAGTCTAAAGTATCTTATGGGCTTGGATCTTCATTTGCTAGGATGAAACTCCCGATGAGAAACAGAGCTTCGTGCTCTGCTCACCCTACCTATAGGTGTGTGTGTGTGTGTCTTAGCACGGGGCTGGTCACGGCGTCCACTTACTGAAGTATTGTCATCAAATCCTAGGTAGCTTCCTTGAATGATGTTTTTGAGAAGTTTTCGAAGAACTGATTCGACTGCTCTGACGAGCTTTTCTATCCAGCGGCCCCACCATAGGCCGTAGCACAAAAAGCATTTTCCCACTATTCGAAGGTTGGCGACATATCCAGTAAATAAGGATCCACCGATACTTTCCCTGCATCACGTAGTTCATCGCTCGCCTTTATGTACAGCATCGTGTTCTTAAAGCACACAGCGAAAGACACTGCTCTACAACCACGAAACATCAAGGTAACAATAAATATCTTCAATGAGAGGCACTCGGCCAGCTCTATGAGTTCCGCTCTTGTTACGCAGGTAAAGTACAAAGCAATGTCACGGGCAAAACAAAATCGACAGCGTGCTGTGTTACGGAAACGAATCGTTTACGATGACGTATATGCAGATAAGATTTTTTTTATTGACGTGCGTGAACAATTCTTAAACACTCATGATATTTCTTTATTGTAGCTTCAACGAACCTCAAACATTATCTCATAAACGTGCCTGATTCATACCCGAGTTTCTACACCAAAATACTTATGTCAAAATTCGAATGGATATTGAAGAACTGGGCAAACTTCAATGCGTCAATAAGATTGTACATGCTTTCTACATTGGCATTTTTGTGCGTTGCGTTGATTTATTTTAATCGCTTCTACAAAACGGTCTGAAGATCTCCAAGTAGAATCTACATTTTCGGCATTGACCACTCCTTGTTGCTGCAAAGCAGCACTGCCTTTAAATAGAGGAAAGTAGGGAAATTGTATACGTTAACTGTTCATGTTTTAACTGACGCGTAAGCAGCACCGATGGGGTAGCGTAAGTTCAACTTCAGTTCTTCATGTGATTCATGAGGGAACCACCGCGGTGGTCTAGTGGATAAGGTACCCGGCTGCTGACCCGAAGGTCCCGCGTTTCAATCCCGGCGTCAGTGGCTGCATTTCCGAAGGAGACGAAAATGCCGTAGGCCCTTATGCTCGGATTTTGGTGCACGTTAAAAATCCCAGGTGGTCCGAAATTTCGGACCCCTCTACTACCGCGTCTGTCTTGATCATATAGAGGTTTTGGGTTTTGGGACGTTCAACCCCACATATGATGAGATTATGTATAAGCGGCGCATAGGGGACTCGGAATCTGCACTGTGGGACAAACACTCCAACATTACGCGCCTGTTCTCATTGTCCCATCGTTTCTTGTATATGAGGTCGCTCGTCACAATAGGCATTCCGAAGTGCGTCAGGCTATGTAGCTGCAAAGAAATCAAAACAGAAAAATACCCGGTACGCCTGGCTTCTGCATTTCTTGTTATAAGCTCTCCGCAGGAAACTTCATCGTCACTGCTAAGTTCTCGTCCCACACTAAGAAATACCTGTGGTAAAGCATTGACGATAAAGCTGCGAGTGCTTCCAGCTCTCCTAACGGGAGGGAGCAACGTTCGTGTTACCGGAATATACGAAATGTAACAACAGTCACCTGCCTTCAGAATGCACAACCCACAGATCAGTTAGCGCAAGCAAAAGAAGCAAAACAATGTTGGCACCTAACAAGAGAGGATCAAAACGGTGTGTGTATATTAACAAGTTAGGCGATTAGTTTAAAAATGCAACAAAAAGCATGATCTTCCACTACAGTAATCGTAACGTCATCGCTGTCCCACTGAGTTGCCTTCATGATTCGAAGACGCGTTCGCGTCGGGCTACCGCACTCAGTGAGCTTTCAGTTCCAGAGCTGAGCATGACGTTGGTAGAGACATTTCAAGCCATTGCACGCCACCGCGGCTCTTGTCAATGATGGATCTGCGCGCTTCGAGAGAGACATTGTTTCTCCAGCGAAACCCAGGTCACTCCTTTCTTTTTTTCCCTTCATGTACGTGCTTGTTCTCTGCCTCCACGGCTGGAAATACACGCAGTCACCCATCGCCCCGCGCCGATGAAGAGCGGTTGGCAGAAGCGCAGCGCCCCCCACCGTGTCGTTCCTCTTGCGTACGTTCCTCTCTCTCCCACTCTCCAGTAAGGCGAGCGTTAAACGATAACCGGTTTCATAGTTGCATATAGTATACACTCTCGAGCACGCCTTCGAACACTGCATGCACTCGTCTAGCTATTGCCAGGTCATCACCCGATCTTCCTCCGCGTCCCGCCGTCTCTCGCTACGCAGGCCGGAAACCTCGACTAACGCTTGTTTATCTTGAAGGCCCCCAAGTCCTTACTCTCTGCATGGGGGTGAAACCAAAAATAAAGTTTTGCAGACGTGGAAGGCAACAGAAGGCAGCCAGAAAAGTCGAAAAAAGAAAAATGTAGACAAAAGGGGCATTTTAGAAGTTCTCTACTGACAGGCGGGCTAGGTTTAGAAATAGGACAGAGGTCAATGACACAAAAGACCGTGAACGTTGCATACAATCCTCGTTTGTTTGTTTTTTCGTGATACCTCGTTTTTTTTTTGCTTTTCCTTTGGAGGCTTCGTGGATTCACGTATTCTTGTACTTTCACTAAACGAACAACTCTCGATTTAAGCCAAGGTTCGGGATTTTTTAAGAGCATAGTCCTTCTTTGATGAGTTGAGCGAGCATTTCGGTCTGTCGGTCTTCCTGCATGTCTGTCAGTCACACAATTCAGCCAGCCGGCCAAAGTATAAGCACTTCGTCAACGCCCTGCCAACTCGAACTGGAGACTTCGTTCATACTTTTGAATATTTTTGATTGGGAATAAAATCTTACGCATATGTGAGATGCGACATCGATACGTAAGTATTAGGTGGTTTGTTCCTTTTGTACAACATACATAAATTCGTAACTCTAAAGACCCTGTAGTGTTTCTTACGCTGCGCTGACAGTGTGACGCTGTGCTCGAAAAAAACGGCCAGTTCGTCGACGCACATAAGCGGCCAATTTTTTGTGTTTGTTTGCGTGTGAGAGAGAGCATGTGCATTAAGTTTTACAATTATACGGTGTATGCCTCATGTATCACACAAAGCATTGATTGATTGTTGGGGTTTAACATCCCAAAACCATGATAAAATTGTGAATGACGCCATAGTGGAGGGCGTCGGAAATTTCGACTACCTGAGAGTCTTTAACGTGCTCGCACAAATCCTTTCCATTAGCCTCTTATCGGATTGGAACGGTGCGTTCTTCATAGCTTGTACAGAGGTTGGGAATGAGGTAATTGATTAAAAAAAGGCTAGCCGTCAACTGATGGTAACTCTAAAACTGTTAAAAGTTGAACAGCAACAAGAGAATGTAGAGAGAGTGGGGTGATGTTGTAAGACAAACCCATACAAACCCTGGAGCGTCATTATCGTATTGAGTCGTTGAACAAGTAAGTCGTTGAACAAGTCGTTGAACAAGTAATTCGTCGACATCATACTGAGGAACACCCGAAATCATAAAGTACCGAATTCGTTAGTTTTGCAACATGATTGAAAGTACGCAAGCGGTAATGCACAAGACTTGCTTGAACAACTCTGAATGTGGTTTACGTTTTGGCCTCCACTGATATGAGCCAAAGATTTTATGTACAGGTCATGAGGTCCGCGATGACTGCGCAGCAAGAGGTTGAGATAACACATTTTATCTTGCATCAGCCTCGGCAATCGATGAACATGAAGGTTCTCGAGGGCAGCCATTATCAGAAAATGCTTTGTACCAACAACCGATTGTTCAGCATCTCGAACCTGTGGTCAGAGTAACCGTTTCCGCGTCTACCGGTTTCGTACAGCTGACGTTATCCTTCCGTACCATCTGCAGTTAAAGCGTCTGGCACCAAGAGGCCGCGGTAACCGGTGCCAATAAATCAAACATCAAGATAAAACCAACTGGCGAGCCGTGGAGGAGTCTCGGGGATACTTCGAAGGCAACGAAACGACCTACGCACCCCGCTGGGTATCAGATCGTGCCTGCACACACGTTCGTTTCATTTGCAACCACTGACCGGACTGAACATGCGTGCTTCATAAATATACATGCGGTGTGCGCACATTATTCGTCGAATGTGCAGAGGTCTCACCTGCTATTGAATTCCAGTTCTTTATGAGTCCGTTTTGGCCGTTTGTGTTGTGTTCTTATTTTCAAGCCTAATCATGTCTACACAACCAGAACATGCATGCCTTATGAAAGTTGCCGCAAAAGAGCTGCTATGCCCCTTGACAATAGTGAGTTTTTTTTTTTTCCTGATACGGTAGGTGGAGAAGCAAGTTTCATAGCCGTAGCTACGTGCGTATGCGCGTGTGTGTGCGTTTGCGCATGTGTGTGCGTGTGCGTGCGTGTGGGCATGCGTGGCTGATTCGGCCCATCTCGCGTCTGGCTGACGCACCCGTCCCCGCGCATTTCCGTTCACCGCATAGGAGCAGATCACCCGGCTTCGCAGCGATGATACACTTGTGCGAAAACACCAGAAACTACAAAAAAGAAAAGTCCGGCTCAAACCAGTCTTGTGAGAGACAGACTCACAACCTCCTCCTCTTGCAATTTCCCACACCGCGACTCCTTTTCTCCCACGCTATTTCCAAACTAGCGCATCAATCCCAGCGGGACGATCCAGGCAAGAATTGAGAGAGAAAAGAAAGATTGAGAGAACATGATCGTATTTCGCTTTTACGATGTTATGTGTTTAATTTCTGTGTGCCTCCTGTATTTCGTCTCTCCTTCTCTATCCTCGATGGTGGAGGGGGGGGGGGGGGTGAAACGCTGAAAGAGTACACTGCGCTTCGGGGCTACGACCCTTCCGAGGCGACAGCAAGACAGCACGTATACGAAGAGGCATGATTGCCGCCTAACTAAACCAAAGCGGCGAAAAAAAAAGCAATCCTTCCAACTCTCGAACGCCACTGCCTGTGCTTGTTCGAGTTCGCGTTGCGGGTGGCTGAACCTACCTTGCCCGTCTGCTAACTAAAACTTGCCCTGCCGGAACTAAACACATTGGGGGAGGGGAAAGAGAGATGTGTGAGTGAGGCTAGCTCTTTGAAGGTGTATCCTGTATGCCTGTCATACATCAGCACACCTGGCGTGGTACATTGTTGCTCGTTCACGTTCGTAATGCACTCGTGCCAGCGAGATGAGAGGGAAAAGACATTAAAATAGGACGCGGCAAGCAACTAAAGATGTAAATGTTGGATGGGCAGACCATGACGGACATTTCGTTCTAAAATTATTCTTTTTCTAGTCTTGACTTGAAATAACGCACCCACAATTTCGGTGTATTCTTCTCTCCGCATTCATTCGTTGTTCATTATTTGGAGATAAGACACAGCAGAGAATACAAAAAGTCCCCGTTCGTTGAAATGAAGCATGATTCTCAGAAAAAGTGGACTGGACACGTTTTTCTTTTCACTATTTAAGTTCATAAAATGCTAAAAACGCGCAAATACACTGAATAGATTGCCGAAAGATTATCACAGTCTATGGCCCTAACACCAACAACACCCGCTAACGTTCGCGTGCTCCTCGGCTAGCAAATCAATGCGCTACTTGCATTTTCATCTCGGACGCTGAGTAAGAGCTTTGGAAAGGTAGAAATAAAAGCCAACAATCTCACTTGATGTAGGCCTGTGCACAGCTGTAATCCCACAATTAAATTTCGGCCAGCGTGTTACGGGATATTCGTTCCTCACGTCAAGGCCACGCTGAGATAACGAGTAAAAATTACCCCACTTGTCCAGTAAAGCTTCGCTTTATTAAAGCTGCAAACTTGAATTGCAATTGAATTAAAATTCTGCATATGCCACACACTTTGGAAATATATGTTGTGCGAAGCATGCGGATGGAAGGTGACCTCATTGTCGTTTGTTTATTGAGCGAAACGTTACCAAGTAGCTCTGCAGATATGTACAAATGCACGCACACACGTACGTTAAACATTCGCAAGTGTTTTATATAAGTATTTTTTTCACAGTTAACTAACGATGCCAACAGCAACATCGATATTAGCAACACCAGTAGCGGTAAGTAGGTATGAAGCCCTGATACTCGCAAGGATGGTAACCTTTAACACGGCTGCACAACTCAGCTTCAGCGGATAGCGCCTAACTACGATTGACATAAACCTGACGTGACGGCTGTATTCAAGGAGTAACTATATGTAATGTATATAAAATTCTGTAGCCAGCCCTGCATCCACAATTGAAGTCACACGAAAGTTAGAGTCTATTTGAAATGTAGTTTCGAGTCTTGGCGTGGCTGTGGAGTACAATACTTGATTATTACGGAAAATGCGGGAGTATGATTGCTACTGGGACTCAGACTATTAATATTTGCTTTCTTCGGGTCAACGCTACAAATGTCGTCCTTTTCTCAACCCTCACGCGTTAAAATTACCCATTCTATTCTCGCCATTCCCGGGTACGTATAAACCGTCAGAGAGAGAGAGAGAAAGCGGAAACCCGGGAGGTTAACCAGATATAGGGATCTGGTTTGCTACCCAGCACTGGGGGTGGGCAAATAGGGGCAAGAAAGAGGGGGTAGATAGAGAGGGAAAAAAACGCACGTGCGCACAAGAGAAAACGAAAACACAAAAAGGAAGAGTGTTTCCTAATGAGGATCCAACTGCGCATATTGCACAAAAATGTCAACCCATCACCTCGTAAGACTCCGCTCAATCTGTTGCGAATGCAGCTACTGCCAGTAAATTTCCACTTAATTATTTGGGACAATGCTTGGAATATCCGGGAATTTTTTTTCCTCCTGCCAACCATTCAGTCCCCCTTTCAGGTTCATATTTCCAACACCCAGGCTTTGTATCCGCGCTCTTCTGCCAAAAAATGTGTTCGCGCAAAAATCATCATAATCATCAGTCTATACTTCTGCCACTGTAGGCCGATAGCGCAACACAGAGACCTACAGCTTTTCTGTCTAGCGTGAGCTCATTCGGTTTCTTGAATGTTGATTTGATTGATTGATATGTGGGGTTTAACGTCCCAAAACCACCATATGATTATGAGAGACGCCGTAGTGGAGGGCTCCGGAAATTTTGACCACCTGGGGTTCTTTAACGTTCACCCAAATCTGAGCACACGGGCCTACAGGTTTCATGAATGTGAACTTGTTAACATCGGCACCCAGAGTGACTTTCTTCAGCCTCAGTTTCTGCTTCTAATCATTTGGTACCCGTTACCTTGCGTGACCTGACCACAGGCCACCTTTCTTAGACATTAAGGCAAGTGTAGCAATGTTTACACTCGTATATTTTTCCGCCATTTCAGTGAAGAATCACAAAATACCCACGAAACAGTTCTCTACTTTAACGTATAGGACACATTGTATCGTAAATATTATTTATCACTAGAGACCGAACTATAGGCAAACGCCTATTTTGTTTCTTGTGTTCCTACCTATCCACATTCACATATGAGCATGAATTAGATGTTAGGATGGGCGTTCATATTTTTTATAGTGCCTATTTTGGACATTTCTGCCTAAGCTCTTTTAAGTGCCTATAAATTTCTATTTTCAAAATCGGTGTCTATATGATCACTGCATAACCCTAAATTATGCTTTGGAGAACAGTTGAAGGCCGGTATTCAAGTTACCGAGAAAAACTGAGCTTTTAGAACAGTATAGCTTTGAACCTATACTCCATCATAGAAGTTCCTTTCAGCCCTGTCAGGGCTACAAGGCCCGTTGGCCAATCATGTAGGGGCGAGCGTCCGTTAGATGAAGAGCAAGCGGCGTTAATTCTGACATCTCACCTCTTTTTTAGGGCGCGTAGCCTTGCAACTCTTCGGAGATGACACCATCAGCACCCAGTGCACGCATTTGTTTTGCCTGCTAGAAATGCTCGAACCTTATTAATGCTATGGGGGTTCACAGAGAGAGGATAAATAGACCCTGTACGATCAGACACAGTTAATGCCTGGCTAAAAGACCCTTCAACAGAATCGAAAGTTGCGCTAGTTCGATAAGCATGGTATAACTGTCGTTCAAGTGCACGAATAAACACGAAGTAAGAGAGGGCAGGCGCTTGTCCTTCGTGTTTATTCGTGTGTTTGAAGGACAGTTATACCACAAAAGACCCTTCTAACCAGGCCCTTCTAGCCAGACCCTTCTAGCGGCCTGAATATTCGCTCCTGTGCTGCCCTTCTTAGCCATGCCGAAAAGAAAGGGGCTCAGGAACGTGTTTATTCGACAGTGAACACTAAATTCACCATTATGGACAATAAAAGGAGAGACCGTGTTCTGCAAACCCCGAAGAAAACAAACTGCATGGCTATGCGAAATGACTGGCGCCTTTGTAAATGGCAAGACTGGGCAACGTACGTGTCAACAGACATTTTTGATTGATATATGGGGTTTAACGTCCCAAAACCACTATATGATTATGAGAGACGCCGTAGTGGAGGGCTCCGGAAATTTCGACCACCTGGGGTTCTTTAACGTGCACTCAAATCTGAGTACACGGGCCTACAACATTTCCGCCTCCATCGGAAATGCAGCCGCCGCAGCCGGGATTCGAACCCACGCCCTGCGGGTCAGCAGCCGAGTACCTTAGCCACTAGACCACCGTGGCGGGGCGTCAGCAGACATTCTACCGCGCTGTCACAGAAATAGATTTTCTTCAAAATGTTGGCACACGTGATGTTCATGGCGCGCTGTCACGATGACTGCGTGTTCGTAAGTGAATTCTGTTTTCTTTGATTTGTCGTTCCTCATTTGTTTTTTGTCAGATGCTGCTCAAGTACACATAGCGTGGTTCCAGAAAGTAAATATTGTTGTAAGTCAGTGCTACTGTCTCTCTCTTTCTTCTTGTCGTGCTTTTTTAGCGCTGTTTTTTGTGTGAATAATGTCGTACCAACTCGCCCAAGCAACAATTTTAGCCTTAGTACCATCATAAACTAAGACATCGCTTCTTGCTTTCTTGTGGTAGGCACAGATCACGCACGCACATCTTCGAAATTTGAATTTTCGTAAAACTTTAAAATGCCTAAAATTACGACATTGGTGGCCTAAAACTGTGTTTTGCCTGACAATCTTTCGCGCCTGAAACCCAATTTTTCGTGCCTATATATCCGCCCTTTTATTATCAGTTCATATGTTGGGCGTGCATAGTGGAAATAAATCTACCGTTCTTGTGTCCAAAAACTATTTTTACGATTTCATAAAGCACCGAAGCATGAAGAAAACCTGTGCAGTGATAAATACACTGAAAAAGAATACCTTTCCAAGTTAACGAAATTAAACACATTGCAAACAACTGTCCTGTTCATAATATAAAATTAAATATTGGTGATTACTGACTGGTTCTCCTGCATAAAATGCACGCAAGGAGTATTTAACGTTACAATGTAGACCTATAGATCTGCAGTATGACAGAAAGGTATAAATTTAAGGACTTGTTTTCTTTTTCAGACATAACAATAGTGACGAGGCGACAATGCAATTCAAATATTTTGCGAGCAAACCTTAGCACCGATTCAATTTATCTTGTTTGATATCGAGTATTTTGTTCTGTGGGGATTTACACTGAATTTCCGATGCTAAAGTTAGTGAATATTTGATTTTAAATTGAGTGCTGTATGATCGGCGCCTGAGAATAAAACACGCGTTAAAGCCTCGGGAGGGTCATATCTTACAGAGTCCGAAGCATTACTATTTATTCATCGTGTCTTTATTATTTTTTGTTACCTTCGAATCATATATAGTATGTGCACCTCTTCTTTGGCACTGCGTGCTTCTAAAAAAAGTGTCAATTGTCAGGCCGTAAGTATTCAATAAAAAGTGTACCTCGTATTGTTGATTATGATTGCCTACTCCAGTTATGGATACGACTTGCTCTGTACACAGCCATTACTGGAATTCAAGCAAAATACCGAAGCTGTCGTAGACATTTGTGATACGGTACTATTCCATTGTTCTGCACGTGGCGAGTCCCGAGATCCTGAGAATGGAATGTGCACTCCACGACGGCGCCGATTTAACGCCGCCTATGTTTGGGCAGGGAGGGTTGAAGGAAAGCCGTTCAGTTTCCTACCATTAATCACTCGGTCGCTATACTGTAGCCGCTTCGGATCGCTCACTGAAGGGTATGAATTAATGCCGTCCGCAGAAATACCACCCAGAGGAAATCGTTCCACACGTTATAACACCATTAATTTCAATGACGATCGCAGCCGCTGAATTTGCGTGCACTTGTGCTTTAGTCGCCTGCTGATCTTCACTCGAAACCTCCTCTCCCAGTTTTCCCCACGTACAGTGTAGGTGTGGTTAAACAGGAAAAAGACGCCGTGTTACGAAAACCATTAGGCCGAAATTGTAGGGTCATGGCAAACATCCGCACACCTATCGCTTCTTGGACGGCACATTTCGATGGGGCGCTCTGATAAAAGGCAAGTTAGCGCAGAGGATTAGTAGAGTTACTACGTCGCCCTCAAACTGTAACAGTGTAACAAGCGAAGGGACAATCTTCTGAGCCGGTATTTAGATGCTACATAACGCTTCAGGCGTTCAATAGGTGGAAGGGCCGTTGCCTGAAATTAGTTCAGACAATAGTATTCAGGCAATCTCTACAGGTTTTAGCCGAACGCACTTCAGAATTTACAAAATGTCTGAAAATTTTGATGAGCACGCCTTCCCAAAACTCATTCAAATCGATTGCAAAACGCAGGCGAAGCTTATGCTGTACATGCACCGTCATGCTCCTCTGGCTCGATTTCGCAACAAAACGAGAGATGCGTTGGAGCCAGGCCACCTGAACAGACATATCTGGCATCTCAGCAGACAATAATCAAACGTTTTGGACGCAATACAGTATACTATTCTTTCTTTAAATATACGGGATATTTAAAATAAGGTTGTCTAACAATATTTAAAAACTACACAAAGCAGGAATTTGCGTGCACGCAGCGTTCCCTTCATAGTAGAAGAAGGCGTCTTCAGATGCGCACAAAAATATTTGACACAGTAAATATAGAAATTAAAACAATTACCTCTGGGAGATCTTGTAGTCGTCTTCTTTCTGTGACACTCACCAAAATTTTCATGAAACCCGCCACAGTAGTGTAGTGAACAAAAAGCACGGTTGCTGAGCCGAAGGTCTTAGGATTGAATCACCGCCACGGCGACCGTATTTTCGATAGAGGCGAGGATGTTCGAGGCCCCGGTGCTATTAAGGCTCGCGTTAAGGAGCCCCAGGTAAGAAGTTTCAGGAGCCCCCCCGCCCAACTACGGCGCTTTTTTTATTACATTGTAGTTTCAGGACGTTAAAACTGATTATATATATATATATATATATATATATATATATATATTGTGTTATACTTGTCCCGTACGTCATAAAACAATTTCACTCACAAGTGGCACATGTCCCCATACCACAGCAAAAGGAAAGCCGGTATGATCGGCACCGTGTCTTTGATCACGATAAAGCTGACATCTGCACTCATACTTCATTACCGATGTGACTTGAAATCATACCCTTTGGGCGTCCGTATAGTACCCAATCATTGCAAAAGCCTGCCATCATTGCTATAGCACAGGAAGCGGAGGGGGAGCGACAACACCCTTCAAAGTGTTTTCTCAGATAGGCACTTTCCTCATATAGGTGGGGCCTTAGGAAAGTAGCCTCCTCCGAAACAATTTCTTATTATTACATAAAAGTAAAAACGTAATGAAATGGAAATACAATGAGCCAACGCTACTACTAGCGCGTTTTGTCGCAGAAACTCGAATTCATACGAAGGCAATTTTTCGCAATCACGTCTTTGGTGCATATTTAGCTTAGGCAGCCTTGAAATATAGTCATCTGAAACGTGTGCTTTCCCCACGGTCACCCATCTGCGTCTACATAATTACAATGAGTTTCAAGTGATCCACTCTTCACCGGCAAGAAGCATGCGCTGTCACAGAAAGGCATCTTGCAACTTATGAGGTATTTGTAGGTTTTCTCGCCTATTAACGCACTGGTTATCACTTCTACTACATTTCTAACCACGACAATTTCAAGTGTTGCCTTTTCTTTTTTCTTCGAAAATGTGTTGCAGTAAGCATGGGAGGAACGATGAAGCTGTGATGGCGTTTTCGTACATCAGTAAGACTTAGCATGCAAGCTGATGCACCTAAATTCAGCCCTGCTCAAAAATATCTTTTAGGAGGGCTCTAGCCATCTGAAACAATAACTTATCCCTGCCTAGCAGAGCCGGAAATAGAAAATCGGGCCTGTTGAGGCCAAAATGCAGCTGAGCACCAAGGATGATCAAATGTGAGTGAACAATTTGTCTAACTTAGCCAGGATCCAGCTTTGCGCAGGTGTTCGCAGTAGGAAAATATTAATATCAAACGCACCACGCTGACGTATACAAACACTTCCCACGCAACGTAGACCATTTTTGAAACATAAAAAAATGTTTTAATGTTGTATGACCCGACGTTAAAAAAGCGTAAACTTCGTACGAAAATGATCAATCACTACTGAGTATGGAGAAATCCGATATCACGAATATCCGAAGTGTAAATTGTAGTGAGGAATTCGCAAGGCACTAACTGGTGAGACTATCTCGGAGTGCGAAGCGCGAGTGGGTGCACGAGCTGTAGACGCTGGACTGCTCGAGCATTTCTGTCCGTACCGGCTGCCTGCCCACTCTCCTGGCGTCGCTATTAAACTCCCTTGCAAAAGTATGAAGTGGAGAGTATGACAGAAGGGTGAATTAAAAAACAAATAAGCGACACCGACCAGTGCAAAGAAGAAAGTTTGGGCTAGGCGGGGTCTTATTTTGTTTTGCGATTCTCAAGTATCCATGTGTACCATTGAGTACAAAGGAATACAGAGATGTAACATGAAAACTTTTGTGTTTTTTGGTTGGCATGTCCCTATCCCTATCTTTAATAATTCGGTTGAGAAGATCAGGTCTTCTTTTAACGTATATTGTAGCGTGTCCTCAACTTCTCATCATATTGTCTTCAAGCAATATAATCGGAAGTTAGAACGATGACTAGCATTTATTTTCATGTTTGATAACTTACATGTCTCATGCGGTACAGTTCTGATCACACAGGTAACTTTATAGCGAGACCAAAAAAAATGATCTAGTGATGATTAGAACTCAACTGTATATATTAGTTGGTGATTTATGCACATATTTCAACGTCTTAAACAGATACCAAAAAGAGAAGAAGAAAGAACGGACACTGGAATCGCGTGATTTTACTTATGCTGCCCAATCGGCTTAACCACAAAATTTTCCCCGTTATAAAATGTTCTTGAACGTTACTTGGTGCCTCTACGACACGTCATGTAGCCTCATTTTTTTTCTCTTGTTGTCCTAGTGTCATTGAGCCCACTGATTTAAAAGCTGCTGGCCATTCTCTTTCGTCTAGTGCCTCCTCTTAATGCATTAAGCTTCTCCTTCTTACATCAGAATAGTGCCTCGTTCACTATGCTCTTGATGACTTGCTCTCCAGTGCTAATTGGGGACATTTCAACCAGCTACAAAACAAAATGAAAGTGAAAAAACACAAAATAGGACTTTTAATAGCCTCGGGCTATTAGTACTCCTCATTTATATTTACCCGAAGAAGCCGCGTCTCCTATTACTTTTCTTTTCCTCTATGAGCAATACGTCCTTATAAATAGTGTCATGGCGCCTTGGTTCGCTTATTTTCCACGCTTTTTTCATAGGTGAATCGCCAACTATCCTAAAGTCAAAAAGGGCAATTACATCTTACGAGAAAAGCTCAAGATAACCGAAATAGGAACAATTTGAGGAAACAAAGCTTCGAGGAAACAACGGTTCCTTGTTTTTCTGTCCATAGTCTTCTTTGAGGCGAGCATTGCGCAATCTTGCAGACCACGAACGCACATCCCACACCCACGCACACGCACTTCAACGTCAATTTGAACAAAATAACCACTCGAAACGCCAGCTATAGTTTGTTAGCGGCACCCTCCGAATCATCTTTACAAACTCACCGTAAGAGCAGCGTGATGAATAAAAAAACATTTCACGGCATTTCGTATGCTCTTTCCTTTCCTTTATGTGTGACCTTTTTTTTTCTATGAACTGGCTCATTCGCTCAGACGCAGAAGAAACAGTCACTGCCTGGCGACACTTTCGAATTGCAGCAGTGCTTTAACTCCACACACAAGTACGGCATAGAGCTGTGTGCTTCTTTAGGAATATCTGCTTCAAACGAGCGACGAACAAGGACGGTGTCGCAATATCTGTACAAAAGGGAGAATCGAAATGCCTTAGTGGCGCTTTATGGGATCCATTAGATGGTGATATAGGCTCTGCAAATGGCCCTTGCTAATGGCATGTATCAGCTAGTCGAGTAAATGTGAATACACATTTACACTGGTTCGCCCACATGGCAATGCAAAAAAAAAGCAAACAGAGAACAAATCTAGCCTTACCACGGTGCCTGGATAGCTGGTTGCGTAAACTGCGGGCTCTGAAAGAGTGTTTGCTGACTAGCTTGCCCTGTTGGGGACTTCAATGTTCCAGAGCTCAATTTCAAAAGTAGGGTGGACGACAAAACCTAAATAGCACAGAGTCATGCAACCAAATGAGGACTACAAATCAGGCCCAGGGGAATATTCGTACAATGACTGCTAAGACGACACAACTACGAAAATTACCACATCATTGAGCATGCAATCGTATAACCGTCTCGCCTGCCCCAACTTTCAGACACTAGTAATTACGTTTTTTTTTTGGTCTTTTCATGTACTCTTAGCCCTCACTTACCCCTCCTGTTTATTTTGCTAATCGATGAAGTTCAATCGATGAAGTTCAATATCGATGAAGTTCAATTTTGCATTTCACCAGAACTGTCCTCGAAGGTGAGTATTTTCTTTAAGAGACAGTATGTATGAGAAGAGCAACAATAGAGGAGGCAGGGAGGTTAACCAGGCACAAGGCCAGTTTGTTACCTCACGCTGTGGTTATAAAAAGGGACATATAAAGATGAGAGAGAGAGAGAGAGAGAGAGAATAGAGAAGAGAAAGAGGCGAATAAATTGTTACTCAATGGACGGATGCGTATGCAGAGGTGGATTTATGCAAAAATGAAAGGCGTTCACGCAAGCCTGTAGTCTTCAAAAAGAGCAAGAGGGCTTTGACTGCCGTTTGAGCCGATGAAAGGCGAGGACGGTGCTCCAGCAGCATCTGCACAGAGAGCGGCCGATGGCCCAGTTGTGGGAACGCGTCAGAAAGTTTTTGTTTCTCAGAGGCAAATCCAGGGCAACGGCATAGCAGGTGGTCGATGTCTTTTAGGGGCGAAGCTCCTTATAGCGGCACCCGTTCGTTCCCCGTAGTATGTAACAAGTATAACATTTTGACCTCCGAGGTGGTGCCGGTGGGAGACTTCTGTGCGTTGTTGAACAATAAAAAATAGTGCTCAATGTACATGTCAATGGCTGCTAATGGGGAATGAGAGACAGGAGAATTCGGCTTTTAGTTAACGCGCAGGCTGCGATCACCATTAGCAACCATTGGCATGTACATTGAGCACTATCTGACAAGAAAGGGTTGCTACGTTATACTCGGTGGGTGTAACCTCCTTAGCTCCAGAAAGGTTTAGCGAGCGTTGAGCCGCAGTGCCATGAATACAATGAACTTGTATATACCATGAACTCGAGGTGGTTAAAGATGGGAAGTGGACCCGAAGCGCAAGCCGTAAAAAAGTGTGCGTGTGCCACCTCTCGTTTAGTCCTTGGAATGTCCGCTGGATGGCTGTGCTTTTATATGGGGAATATATGATGAAAAGATGCGAGACGATGGTACTTGGAGTGTTGAATAGATGGACAAATGGACACATAGACAGATGCATGGATGGACGCATGAACGGACGCAGGGGCGGCTGCATGGACGAACGCAGGGACGAACGCACGAACAGACGCACGCACGGACGGCCTGATGGACGCACGGACGGTCACACTGACGGACGCATGGACGGACGGAAGCAAGAACAAATGAACGGACGAATTCTTCGCCCCACTCTCCATCATTCACTCCGTGGATATGCTGCCATTTTTTTTTCTGTACCACATACGTCGCATTACGCCTTGTCGGTCAATGCAATGAGGGTTATATAAACTTTTGTGAAGGCAACCCCGAACCAACGCCGACAAAGGAGAGAAACTTCCCGTCGACAAAGTCCAAATGAAGGCCGAAGTTTCAGTCGAGGGTTTATTTGACGGTGTCTCGTATGTCTTATGCTTGGGTGTTCCACTCTAGCAAACACGGACTAGGTGCCCGGTGACGATTACCTTGCAGTGTCTGTCCTTGACAGGGGAATCGAAAGGGTTTGATCTTCTTGGTGGGATGTAGGAGCCGCGTTGTCTGCGGCATCATTGCCATTGATACCACAATAACCAGGTAACTGCTGAAAATGGACCTCGTGGCCTGTTTCTGTCACGTGGTGAAGAAGCTTTACAACCTCGTACGTTAGCTATTCGAGACAGCCTCATCGAAGGAGAAAGCTGGTGTAACCAAAAAAGACTGGCATGCAGAAAGAACTAGCCACTGAAATTGTGCGTGTCACTCTACATTCTTTCTGTGTCATGTCTTTTTTGCGCGAAGCAGTTTTTCTAAAAAGTATAAACCACACAGCACAGCTAGAAATTTCATTTCATCTTATTTTCTAAAGCAATGTGCGTTTAATTCTCTAGCGGTCCAACTGTTAAGCTTGCCCCGCCGCGGTGGTCTCGTGGCTAAGGTACTCGGCTGCTGATCAGCAGGTTCCGGGATCGAATCCCGACTTCGGCGGTTGCATTTACGATGGAGGCGGAAGTGTTGTAGGCCCGTGCACACATATTTGGGTGCACGTTAAAGAACCACAGGTGGTCGAAATTTTCGGAGTCCATCAATATGGCGTCTCTCATAATCACATGGTGGTTTTGGGATGTCAAGCCCCACATATCAATCATCAATCATCCAACTGTTAAGCTTTTTAATCTGTCGCGTGATGTCACTATGAAACATTCATCATAGCCAGTTTGCTATTGCCACGTTATACTAAATTATGCCTACACGAGCCCAGTTCGGCCATGTATAGTGAATTTGATTAAGCATAGTTCTGAAGATCATCATCAATTAAGCCAAATATAATTAGGTCTGATTGAGTGAAAGGTAACAAACCAAATAAATTCAAGCAATCCAAGGCGAAATGCCACTGTAGCTATAAAGAGAAGCTCACGAGTATTATAATTACTCTTCGCCAAACTCAGCCTTATCAACCCCAAGTAATTTCTTTTGGTGCTAAATAAGAATAGGTACAAGTAGGACTCATTGTTCATGCACAGTCACACCAGCTTCACCCTTATTACTGCAGTATTATGTGACGTAATTACAATAAATCCCGAGCAAGCGCGCCTTCGCCTCCTTCTTCAACCAATTGAAATTACAACGAAGCGGAGGAATGATCTCGCCCGGAGCGGCACCAAATTCGAGATGGTGTCAGCAAAGTTTCACGCCAGAAAAAAAAATATCTGCGCTTGGGCTTTTTCAGAAGCTTTCTTACTATCGCTCATGGCATAGTGCGCTACAACGAGGGCTGACAAACATAGTAGTAACGATAGCGACGCGACAAAAGCGCGGGAACCATACTATGAAAGCGTCACCGATTACGAGCCAACTCAACAGCTCTATATAAGCAACAGAGATCTTGCAGGCTTCACTTTCACTGAATATGGTGTCATGGACACAATCTTGGAAAACATGTCTTCAAAGCTATGCTTGTTCTCTTGGGGTGCTGAATATTGTCATGGGTGTCCTGTGGTATGTTTAATGTGCGTTCATTATGTGGGAAAAGTAATCGAGTTTTGACAACAAATTTCATGTACATGCACTTTGACGTTGCGCTGGTAAGCAGGACTGAACTGTATTCATTTAGACCAGCGTTGCGTATTTGCGCTGCATGACGGTGTTGCAGAGGTGGAGGAGGAGGGTTTACTGGAACGGAGTGGAAATTCGGAATGGGCAGTAAAATAAAAATGAGTGCTTCCTGAGGGGAAGGATTCTTTGCTTCGAATGAGGTGATTGTTCTTTTAATTATGCCTACATAAACAGGACTCCTGAGGCAGATACTAAATACTAGTACCAGAGTCAAGCCTAGCGCAGTCTCGCCAATCCAGATTAATGCTAATTAAGGCTAAGCTTTACCAAGACGAATCAAGTTGGGCATTATCCAAGCAAACCCAGTCCAGGTACTTTCGTTTCGTGTGGCATATTACTCGTAATGATTTTAACACAGCTCATTAAAGGTAATTAAGCCGAAGAGATTTTCTTCGAGCCGAAACTACCCCAAAACCATCCGCTCCGCAATCACTCTGCATTGCACCCACCAGTGCGAGTAGCACACAGTCTAACAGGAAAGCTATCAGTCTAACAGGAAAGTCGAGCCTTTCTTTCCGGGGGGCCGTCGTTAATCCTAAACAGGCATGTCCCGCGGAAAGTGGGTATATGCTGCTCCTCCCACCCACTCCCACTACTTACTACTCTCACACCGCTAAACTTACTCTATTTCTGCCACTCGTCCCATTTCATTCACCAACTTGATTCCATTTGATTGCCAGTTCATTCCCCACTCCATCGTTCTTCGTTCAATCACACTGCATTCAGATCCTACGTCATTTAACCAGCTAAAATAATGGATAAAGTGCATATACTTTGTAAGTCTCCACCTTCGCTGCTTCCTCAATTTCCACCATACGGAGCTGGCGTTTGCAGTGCACCAATCATTTTTCTATATCCTCTTACGACAGTCGGCTATATATAGGTTAACAAAGAAGTGCTACGTAGTGTACAAACAATGTGTTGCATAATTTATGTCAATGAATTATTAAAGTCATATATTTCTAACAGGCGGCTCCTCATGCGCCACGCCACTTTCTAGAGTGCAGAAGGAAAAGTGCCAAAGCTGTAGACGTATGCATACGTCATTCCTCCTTCCGCTAGAAGAGACTAAGAGAATTCGTGCATGTACGGATGTAAAACATTGTGAGGGCAGAGATTGACTGAATACAAATGAACCATGAATACAATATAGCGCAAGCAATGCCAGAATGTGATAAGGCTACGCCCAATAATATTGCCAACAATATTGCCACAAAAATCTACTCAATTAAGAACATTGTAGGAACGTGCCTGGTTCTACTTGAAAACTAGAATCGGGCACGTTCTAGTTAAAAACAATAAGTTTTAACTAGAACGTGTTCTAGTTAAAAATATTTATGGTATTTAAAATTGAAAGCTTGTATACAGATATTATGCCAAGAAGAAAGCTAGCACATACGATAACGCGCAGTCTTACTGAAGCTACAGAACCTCGCTAGAACAATGTTATCTAGTCTGGTAATAATTTAGTGGGGGGAGCTTTTTTTCTTGCAATAGCTTATCAATGGTTGGCATTCTAAATTAAGGCGTTAAAATACGTATACCAACTCACTTTCAGCTTCACTCATTTCAAGAAGCTTTGCTATTTACAAAACAAGCTTCATTTTATTAATACGGTACTGAATGCACCGACTAGTACATATTTCTGTGGGGAATCGGGTACTGACACGAAGGTCAAGCGGTGGACACCCACACTTTGGTCAGTAGCGGTGTGTCCCTAAATTTTCATGTTTCATTAGTCTGGTGCGTTATAGACAAAATTTAATAGTAACCTAAGAAAGGGCTGTTTCTTTCCACCAGAAAATTTGCCTGAGCGCCATTACACGTGTGCATCCAGTTTCATTCTTCCATAAGATAGTCACCGTAGAGCCGATATTCATGGTCAGGAGATGGTCTCTAGCGCTAGCTTGCTGATGATTTCTATTCACTTATCTTTTTTTTTCGCATTTAAGTGCCGGCAGCTGCATTGTGTAACACCAACTGCATACGTCAGACCATCACGTAGTGCGCTCATTGACATCAATAAGGCTTTCTGTTGTTTGTAGTCCATAGGCATCGTATTCTGCAGTAAAAACCACAGTAGACTTAAGGCAATGCACAATTTTTTGGTTGAAACAAAAGAAATGTTTAGAAGAAGATACAAAGTCGCGGTGAGCACAATTTGTAAAACTTCCGTCGCCGGTTCAGTTAGTAATAGTTAGCGACAACTACGAAACAAAGCGGGCAAGTATACCGACCAACCCACAGCAGCAGGGGCCAGCTGGAAGGAACGACGTCGAGCGATCGGTCAAAAATAGCCACTGCGCAACCGCTACAGCAGCCCTCAGAATGCGCAGCCACCGGTAGATGGAGCTGCCTGTCCCCGGAAAAATGCGACGCTTTGTGCAACCGCGTCTGCGATTAGGAAACAAAGAAACAAGTAAAAACGATAGCGCGATATTTCTGTCTTCGAGCGGCTGTCGCAGTGCCCCTCGACGAAAGTTGGGACTGATGTCCTCATCCTTCTCTTCTTGTACCTTTCTGTTTCTCTTCTTCTGTTAGTCGTGAAGTGCAGAGCCCGATGTTGCTTCAACCTTGCATTTTTCAAGTTCCCTTCCCCTTCTTACTCGCTCACTCTCCTGGGCATGCGGTCTTATTTTCTGAGCTGCCACAAACCTCGATTTTGTTTCGTGATGTTTCTCAACACTGCCTGCGAGTTTTCGGACAGACACAAGCTGCCCATCTCCATTCTTTCCCCATTGCCGTCACTGTTCCGACTGAATCCCGTGAGCCAGAGGTTACCTCATTTGACTAACAAAGTACGCAATGTGCCAAGACAGTGGAGACCTCTCATCATCACCGCAATCTTCACCCTCTCTCTCTTTCTCTCTGATTCCTATTTCCCGCTCTCATGCTGTAGATATATTCTACTTCAGCAAGCTTAGCTAAGTGTGCGAAGAAAAAAGAATTGAAGAAAATTAGGCTAAAGACATCTTGTTTGGGACTTTAAAAGAGCCAGCCCTCTATCGTGTTGAAGACACTTAACATGAGTGCAAATATTATGAGGCGTTGAAGAGTGAAGGCAAGAAGGAAATCCACAGGGATTGCTGTACTGTGACATTAAGCGATGAATTAAAGTAGCGGTGTTAAATAGAGGTTCATGCACACTGACTCGTTATGCGGAATCATAAATCCAACGATTTGTGAAGGATGGCTAAAAGCTCACGATCCTGATTAGTATCGCGGTGGTCCTCGTGAAACAAAAAAAAAGGTAGTAATTTCCATCTCAACGTCGTTATCAATACCATGTGAAAAAGTCGCACCTGTGCTAAATAGATATTTAAAGTTTTGTCATAATAGGATTCCTAGATGTCTGCCTTCATCGACGTGAGCATAAAGATAACTTTGTGTAGAATTCGTAGTCTCTTTAAAATACGAAAAGTATGATAGCAATGAAAAGTCTATTAGTTCGTACAGTTTGATCCTAGGCATGATATTTTTTCACGGTGGAGGACTATGTTTGCTCTTTGTTACATGCATGCATAAATCTCACGCATTCATAACGTGAGTGGCATCCTTCTTTAATTTTTCTTCCTCTGATACTTCCATGGAAAACAATCAAGTCTAATATGAAAAAATTGATACCGCGAGTTCAGCAAGCTTTCTGTATATTATTTCTAATTGTATAGGGGCCATAGGCAAACAATAAGCACTCTTAAACACATCGCTGTTTTTAACTAAAACTACATCATTTTAACTTTGTTGGTTCCAGTGAGGTATGTCGGTAAATCGCAGTTTGTCAAAGGTGGACGAATCATACACCTAAAGCCAGCCGACTTGGGATGAAATGCTGGGGCGATCGATGCGGGACAAGCAGAATACACCGAAATCTGTTTTCCGCGTTCAACAAGCATGTAAAAAAAGGAACAGAAAGAAAGAACGCATTAGGCGAAACAGCGATATCATCGTTGCGACACTACGTTCATTTGGGGGGGAAAAAAGCGCTCTGGAATGGCTGCAGCAGCTGTGCAACGCTTGGCCGGTGCTGCCACGCATGGAGAGGGACGGCGCGCGTGGAGGAAGAAAGAAACGTGGTTTATACACTCTGTTCGGGCTTGCAACGCCCAGACCGCTCTTTTGTAACCTGTGCAACATAATCTGTGTAATGTAACACGCGCACTCATGCAAGCACACGTGCCTGGCGATTGGGCGATTCGAAGAGCCGCGGAAGCGTCGAGAAAGACACCCTGGTAACCAGCACGTTGAAGAAAGGCGGCTGGTAACTGCTCGCCATTCAGTGAGATTTGCATCGTTACTAAGCGACGATGAAAGCCACGCTCGAGCTTATGCAGCCACGTAGCGTGTACTGGCGCGATTGGTGAGGCCTCAGAAGTGAGTTCTTCTATAAAAGAACAAGTTAACTGTCGTCAATGCAAAAAGACTCACAACCGCGCTTAATTTACACCCGCGATTCATCACTCTGCGTGAAAAACTTCCCTGGAATGTAATAGCCTCAAAATACGTAGCTGTCGCAAACTCCAGTATAAAAACCTTCAACTCATATTTAAAAAACGTATTCTTAGAGAAATCATAGACAATTACGATCAGTTGCCACATAGAGCACGGATAAACGATAATGCAACAATGGTTTTCAGCGCGATTTCCACAGAACGACAATGCAAGCTGAACAGACTCAGATTGTTGCTGGCGGCGCATATCCTGGCACCGCATTTATATTGCTGTTATATTGTGTCATAGCTGACGCTAACAGAAATTCCAAACACAGTAGCGACTGGCACAACCACGTATGCCGAAACTCGCCAGTGCTTTAAGCAGCTGGACATCATTAGACAATATTGTGAAATAACAAGTCGTCGTAGTTACAATTGGTGATATTGAGAAAATATTAGCCAACATTTGCACATGGTAGTTACCACTGTACTTACTCAGTCCGCACCGATGTGCGCTTACTATACGCGAATGAGCGTGTGCTCCGTAATCCATAATTCCTTCGGCGCTGACTGTATGCCCTACAGCACATATTCCTTCACATAATAAACTGTTTCATACTTTGCCTGCAGGTGAAGCGCTTATAGGAGCTAAAAAGTATTCGAGAAGTACAACATGAACGAGCCAATGTTTATTTTTGTCGGCACTTGTGTACACCTGCAATGGAAATGGGATTTACAGTTATGCTAACTAGGAACGAGCACACTAATAAGGTGAGCCCCGTAAAAATACGAATAAGGCATGCTAAATTACTATTAACTGGTGATCAAACGAGATGTGGTGGTGTGTGCGGTCAGTATAGAAACGAGCAGACGCGGCACAACGAGATAACTATGCGATGGGTACTTCGATCACGCCTTTGTTAGTATTGGCATATCATCATTATTAGCCCTACTACGCCCACTGGAGGACAAAGACTTCTCCCATGTTCCACCAGTCAACTCGGTCCTGTGCTTTTGATTTCTTCTTGATCTCGCATATGATATCCTTATTTTTTCGCTGACCCATCTCGTTCTGTTCTTGTCCCTCATCGTCAGCGTAACTCTTACTATTTTTCTTTTCATTGCTCACTGTGTCGTGCGCTATTTAAGTTGCAGGCTGACCTCTAGCTTTTTTGTAACAATAAACATTTCTGTCTTCCTCAAGTTAAGTTGAACCCTCTTTGCAATCATCCAGGTTTCTGCTCCGTAGGCAAGTACCGGCAAAAAGCAGCTGTTATATACCTTCCCCTTGAAGGAAGGTATATAACAGCTGTATATCTACCATTCATGATTTGAGAACGCTTGTCCATTCTCATTATAGTTAGTTCAATCTCGTGGCTTGGCTTCGTGGTTATTACATGTCCCAAGTGGACGTAGTCATCTACTACTTCATGTAGACTGCTACCTATCTTGAAGCACTGTTCTCTTACGAAGTTTATTTATTACATACGAGGTCGTTGTCTTTATTACATAACATTAGTACATAAGCTCTGAAAAATACGGCTAGCTACAAAACATTGCAACTCTTAGCTAACCTTCTATTGTTTGTGAAACCTATCAAGCTGCCCCCTCCACAAGCCACCCCTGATTCCGACAACGGTGACCTCGAATCGCACCCGTACACGATATCCTAGCTGCGCGAATATCCATAACCTTGGTATTTAATATGCGGTTAGTATATTCTTTGTGCATATTTATTTCTATATATCATTTGAACTTTGAAAATGGCTCCCTTTGCGTCTCTGCATACATTAGGTAAGGGTGTGCGAATATTAATCCATCACGTACATCTATCGTTAATATTAGGACACTGACACTTGCAGCAGAAACTGCTACGTTGTCTAAATTATTTAGGGGCCTTCGTATGATGGTGGCCTAATGCTAGCCAATAGCAGTCAGATCACAATTATTCGTGAATTACGGTAAGTGGAAACATGCTGAAACGCTACCAAATTTCATTTAAAAGAAAAACAGCAATGTATTGCCATATTGTGCTCCTTTGAAAGATTAAAGAATCCCCAGCTATGTTGCCAGCAATAACTGCAAAAATAGCGACTTTCCCTTGTCCAAACAAATACCCGTCCTCACCTCCAGATATGGCGAATTTCGGAAAACGTGAGAAAGAAATAAGATGGCAAACTATTGACAACTGTCGGTTAGTGGCGAGGTGGTTCGCTATTTGTAAATTTTGGTTAGTAGAAAGGCAACGAAGAGGAGTGGCCTGTCAGCGAAAATTAAGCAATATATTGGCAAATGTTGGTGAGTCAAATCATGACGCTGTATTGGCAAATGCTAGCAAAATAAAAGCCAATTGCAGTTAATGGAAAGATAGCAAGGCAGTAGCAAATTTGGTTCAGTAGGAAGTTAGCAGTGTGTTGACAAATGCCGCTAATTGCAAATATGGCGCAACATCGAGCCATGTTTGTACAAACGGTTTCACAAATAACGTCTTTCCTTATTCAACCTGTACCCTATCCACCTCCAAAGATTGCAAATTACTGGCAAGTACCAGTAATTGAAAAGATTACAAATTAATGGCCAATGTCAGTTTGTGGAAAGATGGGTTAGTGATAGAAAATGTCGGTTCTTCGATAGTGGGCGAGTTATAGGCAAGCGTCAGTCAAGAAAGTGGACGTCAATTAACAAAACGAGGTATTGGCAAGTGTCAATTTGTAGAAAGACGGTAATGTCCAACAATAATTTGTGTAGCTAGAAAACAGGGAAGATTGTGACAAATGCTGTTAGTTGGAAAGATGGCCAAGTACTGGAAAATCGTGGTATTGGTAAGAAGGCACAAGTGTTGGCTAATGTGGGTTGATTGAATGACAGAAAAGTGTCCACATGTGAGTTTGTGCACAAATTGAAAATCATCGACAAATAAAGATTTAGGGTGGCAAATATTGATTAGCAATGGTTCAATAACAGTATGTGTTAGACAGGTCAGTTGATTTTGGCCATTTGTTGTTGCAAAAGCAGTGTTGGGAAGTGTCAATTAGACTCGCCTAACGAATTTATTTTTTGCATTGTTTTCGTTGTTGAAGGTTGTAAAAAAAGTTGCTATAGTTATCGATACCATTCCAAAGAATGGTCGGCTGAAAAATGACCAGAAGCTTTCAATCCGTTCAATGTCAAACTGATTGCGGCTGCCACAACCTTTCGCTACTCGCACGCCCCCTCAGCGCAAATCCGCTGTACTGGCGGTGGCAGCTACTGTACCGCGTGGGAAGCATTTATCCTTGGCCTTCAAAACGAGGAATAACAGAAGCACCGAGGAAGTGATCGTTTTCTTTATTTTTCTCCGTCTCCCTGGAGGGGTGCTTCCCTGCACGCCGTTCCCTCTGGCTTTTCGGGAATGACCGGGAAACTCGTCACCGATCGAAGGTCCCATGCGTTAGTGCGTGCCTGTGCAGCACCGCTGCTATGACGGGCTTGCAGCCGAGCGATTTGTGTGATGTGCAATGTGGTGGCGCTGGCCTCGAAAGTAAGAATAATTAAACGATAAAACTACCGTGGCCCAACGCAAGAAAGGAGGCGCTGGGGGGAAAGGGGGGAGGGGGCTGTGATGCAAGCGAGCGCTGCTTTTTTCGCGGAGCACTTCGCCGTATCGCGTCGCGACAGCCGTTACTATGTGCAGCCGTGGGGGAGGCGTTGCGTCAGCCACCACCCACATAGCTACCGCCGCGCCTGCCATCCCACAGCCACCGCTGCTCTCGTAGGCTCTCGCAGTGCAGCGGTAGAGGAAGAAAGAGAAACAGAGAGGGCGCTTCCACAGTCCTAGCTAGAGCGGCGCGCGCGCCTAAGTGAGCGTGTGCAGCACGAACGCGTGCCGTTCTGCCTACGCCAAGCCGCCTCGTTCGATGGTGCTTGCGTAACATTGCACGAAAGGCGAGAGGAAGCGCCTGCTCCGCTTTCCTCGTTTAAGCCCATTTTGCTTTTGATGACATACATCTCTTTCCCTCCACCCTTGAACCTGCTCTCCAATTGCGCTGCTCTTACTCTCCCACTCTTAAAGCTCTGCCATTCTCTCCCGCTCGCCGCACAGAAACGGCCAGAACGACGTCAGTGGATTAAAAGGTTAGGATTTCAAGCCAACTGTGCTTGCACAAGAGAGCCGGCTTGGACCATCGTAAACCGTAATTGTAAGCAATAAAATTAACTACTGGTGAAGAAGCACTCTGCCTATGCGGGCAAGAACAGTCCCTGCGTTGATGTCATAGAAGCGTCCCATTATAATTTACATTATTCATCATAGCGTTGCCTTACGGTATCCAAGTTCCGTTCTGAGGCATCTGCATAAAGCGGAGATGAAATCATTTGCCTCGGCAATCATACACATTAAGACAGCGTCTTGTATTAGCGATGGCATCTGCAAAGTCGGCATCGCAGTTGAGGTAAATATTTAAAAAAATTGGACATATATTATAAAGTTCTTTTGTTGCACTTCCAGAATACTGAATGCAGTATATGATCTGCATGATGCCAGTTCCCCCTGCCGCCTGGAGTTACCGTTAAAAATGACTGTTTGCCGCGTTCTTCAAGTATTACAGCAGGTAGCCATGTGGGGTTGTTAAGGAAATTCTTAACCCACTCCTTGTCGCCTGGCACACAATGTTCTTTCTGTCATGCCATTCCCCTTTTTTTTCTCTTGGGCACGTTTTCGCGAGGCTAGCGCATCCAGTTTCGACGGCTGCTGCCTTCCAAACATTAGCTCTGCAGGCGTTTTCTGCGTTGTGGTGTGTGTTCTCGTATGCTACCTTAATAGAAACCTCGATAGCCGGCAGGAAAGGCTTTCATCAGTCTATTTCTTCGGAGCTATTTTCCATTCTGCCACCATACGATCCGCTTGCCCATTTGTTGCCGGGTGATATGGAGCTGATGTTATGTGCTTGGTCATGTTTCCCCCAAAGAAGTGCTGCATTTCGGACGAAACAAATGTTTTTCCGTTATCAGAAACTACAACTTGCGGTATGCCAAAAGTGGCGAAAAGTGATCGAAGCATATTCGTTGCAGTGGAAACAGTTGTGACGGAACTTGTCTTACTTCTAACCATTTGGACAATCATCCCCGAGTAAAATACGCTGGTTCACCGCGCAGTCAAATGAACCACCTTCCATGGTTCATTTTGGCACGGCCATTCCGGAATCGCAACTGCGGAAGGAAGCAGGCTGTATCTCGTCGCGCATGAACGCACCTTCGACTCTATGTGGGCGTCCAAACCAGGCCACCACAAGTGACTATGAGCGAAACATTTCATCGTAGTCATTGCCGGGTGATTAGCATAAAGGAGAGTCAACGCTTCCTGTATTGCTTTCGTAGGAATGACGACTCGTGTGTCACATAACACGCAACCAGGTTGTGCGGAGAGTTCTTGCACCCGACTCTTGTACGGTTGAAAACTTGTACCCTGCCATGATGCCGTTGATCTGATTTGTAGCCCACAATGAACTTGGGAAAGTGTGGGTTCTTCCATTGTCAATGTGGCTATCTTTTTAGCAGTAACGGAGGTTTTCGCAATTCTTCAATCACTAACACGTCCCCTGGTGCCGCAAGCTCACTGACATTAGAAGCCAGAGGAAGTCTCCTGGGCGCATCTGCATTCTGATGCCTTTTCCCTTCTCGGTACACCCACTCGTAATCACAGGCACTCAAAATCACGCATCAACAAAGCGTTCTCGGTGATAAAACTTGCTAAGTCTGTTTGCTAGGGCACACGATTTCAAGAAGCGGGTTATGGTCAGCCACGATGAGTTTACATGCTAAGGGGCAATATACTGGTGAAAATGCGTGGCTCCAAACACAATTGCAAGTCCTTCCCTGTCAAGCTGAAAATGATTTTTCTCGGACTTTTCGAGGGTTCTTAATGCAAAGGCTACTGGCATTTCTTGCCCGTGCCCGTCCAGCTGCGTAAGTACTGCTCCTAAGCCATAAGGCGAGGCACCACAGTTCAGCATCACCAGACGAGAGTCGTCGAAATGCGCAAGGACAGTATATTCACGCTGTGCCTCCATAAGTTTCTTTAAACCAGCCTTGTGCGGAGCTTCTCATCGCCATTTAGTTTCTTTCGCCATTAAACGATGTAGAGGTTCGGCAATGGATGGATGCCTTGTCGCGAAGAAACCAGCCGCAAAACTTGTTATTCCTAAGGATTGCAGTGCCACCTCTTTTCTTGGTTCTGAAGCACTCGTTATTGCTTCGACCTTTTCAAGCGTTAGGTCACTTTGGATCCCAAGAACTGCCTATCGTGTTCACCAAATACGCACTTGTCTTTGTTGGCTTTAAAGCCTGGCTTTTGCAAACGCTGCAGAACTGCTTACAGTCGATCTAAATCTTCTTCATTTGATGCTCCCGTGGTGAGGATGTTGTCCAAATATGCGCAAACACCGGGTAGTTCAGCGAGCAGAGTGTCCATGAAGCATTGGAATATATATACCAGTGCGCTTAAGTGTTATTGTTCAAGTGACATGCAACGAATTAGCACACGGTGAAATGGTCGCTGAGAGCAATCGATCCATACTCCTTTCCCAAAGTGTCCACGTATCACGAAACCTAGTGGACCTCCAGGACAGCCACTGCAAGGTTCTTGTTACAAACTTCAGCTACGACCACCGACACCTTTTCCATGGTACTGTCATCACGTACGCCGACTTAGTAACCAATGTGACTAAGTGTTTTGCTTCCCAGACAACCGACAATGCTGAGGCACCTGTCCATGGCATTGTCGTAAATCCAAGGCTTCCTGACGTAAACACACGAAGGCGGCATGACCTATTGCAAGATTTCCACGCCTGCTTTGCACATTTGTCGAAGAGGCGAGCAAAGTAATTTTCCTCAATCGACCTCAAAAGTGGTTATTGGCAAATTGAAGTCAATAAACGGGACCGCGAAAAGACGGCTTTTGTAGCTTAGGCGGTCTGTATGAATTCTGACTGCTCCCATTCGACCTCTATTTCGCTGCTGCCACATCACAACGAATGAAGAATGCCGATCTTGTTGACCTCAAGTATAAAAGTTGCCTCGTCGATCTCTGTTAAGTCGTCTTTTCGGAAACATTTGAAGAGCACCTTCATCGCCTTCGAAGTGTTCTTGAAGCTATACGATCGGCTGACCTGATCCTCAAGCCTTATAAACACTATTTCGGCTTTAGAAAAAATGACAGCATATCCACGGAGTGAATGATGGATAGTCGGGCGAAGCGTCCGTCCGTCCATTCGTTCTTGCTTCCGTCCATCCATGCGTGCGTCTGTGTGGCCGCCCGTGTGTCCATCCGCCCGTCCTTGCGTGCGTCTGTTCGTGCGTCCGCACGTTCATCTGTGCGTCCGTCCCTGCTTTCGTCCATGCATCCGCTCCTGCGTCCGTCCATGCGTCCATCCGTCCGTGCAGCCATTCGTGCATCCGTCCATGCATCTGTCTGTGTGTCCATTAGTCCACCTATTCAACACTCCACGTACCGCCATCTCGCATCTTTTCATCATATATTCCTCATATAGAAGCACCTCCATCCAGCCGACATTCCAAGGAGTGAACGAGAGGAGGCACACGCACACTTTCTTACGGCTTGCGCTTCGTGTCTACTTCCGACCTTTAACCACCTCGATTTCATGGTATATACTATATATTCACTGTATCCATGGCACTGCGGCCTAACGCTCGCTAAACCTTTCTAAAATCTAGGAGGTTACGCCCAGCGAGTATAACGTAGCAATCCTTTCTTGTCTTCTGTGCGTTGTTGAACAATAAAAAATTTGCAGCGTGCGCGTTAACTAAAAGTCAAATTCTCCTGTCTCTCATTTCCCCTTAGCTGCCATTGGCATGTACATTGAGCACTATCTTTTGTTGTTCAACAACGCACAGAAGGAATCGCTCACCGGCACCACCTTGGAGGTCAAAATGTTATAGCTGTTACACACTACAACGGCTGCGGAGGACGAACGAGTGCCGCTACAAAGAGCTTCGCCCCTAACAATTCACGTTCCTTGGTCACGTTGTGAGTGCTGGAGGCGTTCGGCCCAATCCCGAGAAGAGTGCCACCATGAAATAAGACACGTCGCCTGTACTCTAGGCCGACTGTTCTTATTCTAACTTCGTTCTTCTCGTCCTCTGTTAGCCGGGCGCACGCCAATGCAGCAGCGCTACTCATTCTTCTTTACAATATATAATGTAATGGCAAGAAGCACCAGGAAGGACTCGCAAGAGGAAGGTATTGATGATTTGAGAGAGTAAGAACAACCGGCCTAGCATACGTGTGTTGTTTTTTAATTTATATATATATATAAGGAAAGAAGTGTATACCTAAGGGCTCGTTTTTCCGCGTTTTAACACAATATTAATGAGATATAACAGACAGTAATCCCAAGGAATGTACAGGGGAAGTTATTAGAACCAGTGGAATGTAAATAAGAAGAAAGAAAAGTGCATGAAAAAATAACCAGCCGTCAGCAGGAAACGAACCTACGACCTTCGAATAACGCGTTCGATGCTCTAACCACTGAGCTACCACAGCGGCCTTCCCCTCATCCACTTTTTTGGGTTTATATGTGAATTTAGAAGTAGGAGTGACAGTCAAAGCCATCTATAAGCCAAGCGGCGAGTGTGAAAACACTCTTATGCGCATGTTTTGGCGTCACGTAGCACGTGAACTTATGAGCGGGCAGCTGATTAATTGTCCTCTTATACAACCTAAACACACCAAGTCTGCCAGTACGAGACCCTCGTTCAATGAAATAAGGGAAAGAAGTGTATACCTAAGGGCTCGTTTTTCCGTGTTTTAACAATATATTAATGAGATATAACAGACAGTAATGCCAAGGAATGTACAGGGAAAGTTATTAGAACCAATGGAATGTAAATAAGAAGAAAGAAAAGTGAATGAACAAATAACCAGCCTTGAGCATATATATATATATATATATATATATATATATATATATATATATATATATATATATATATATATATATAGCCTAGGTCTTTTCAAACAGAATAAAACCAACAATGAAACGTGAGAAAAAAATTAGGTTTGTTCTATTGCAGATCTGAGACTAGGCTAGACTAGGACGACTAGGAAGTGACTTCGTTACATAGATATTATTACACCAGGTACTCTAAATCGTTCACCTTTTTCCAAACACACAGTACCTGAAGTACTTTGTTCACTGCGTAATTTTTGTCAACACGGTCTCATCAAATGGGAGGCCCACGGGATGGCTTTATGCTATCCCATAGTAGAGTACAAACAACTCTGGATTTTCGGACCATTTTTGGTAAACACACAAGATAACTTTTTTGACCAATTTGCAGGCGAAACCTCCATACAAATTCTTATTGACTGGTAGTCATTTGCGTTAATGCATTAAAAATTTAAATGCGTCGTCTCGCTTCGCCATGTCTGGTTGGATAACATAGTACATTAAAGCTAGTTTCTTCTATAAACAACCAATGAGGAACAAACGGCGCGTAAAAACCAACACGCCAGTAGTGTTACGTAATAGATATAGTGTAGAAATCTTCGACCGTAGACACTCATAATAAACTTTATATATTTTACATGCAAGCTGATTATGGCTAACAAAAAAACTAAACTCCGTTCGGAAGCGTAGTCATGGTCAGTCTCCATTGACTGCTATACGAGTTACGTCAATATCAGCATCGTTCCCATGCACGTGTGACATTGGCTGCTTTGTCAAAGACGTCGTGATCTCATAACAGCGAAATCTGTTATGAGATCAAAACTCGGGTCATGCGTCGTTGTCCACCGCCGCCGCCTCCGTCACCGTTGTCCGTAACCACATCGTGCGAAATTATAAAACAAAAACTAGCACCAATGACAAAGTGAGGCTCGAACACGGGTCCGCTGGGTGCCAGCCCAGTATTCAATCAATGAACTACGCTGGTGCTTGTAAGTTGTCGTCAAACTTGCCTTAGGCATGCTTGATGTCGGGAAAGCAATCGTGTCAATACGACTTTAAAGCGTTTCAAAACAGCGAAAGAACAAGCAGTCGTCGCACAATGCGAATAGCGTAACGAGTGGGCCATATAATGCTCCAACTCATTACAAAAGCTTCTTCTTGTTCTTCTATTAGCTGTGGCGCATGCCTACTTCAGCCATTATTCCTCATCGTCGTCAGCCACTGCATGAACGATTGGCGCAAAATTCGTTGCAAGTGTTTAGCGGATACCAAGCTTCTCAGAAGAATAAAGAAAAGTAGCACAGTGAATGCCAGCCTACTACTAAAAAATTATTATTAATTCCCTGGTGGGAATCAAGCAAGTGTACTTGCAGTAGTTACCCGATGAGTGTTTTGAAACGGCTCTGAAAGGCCGCTCTTATAGCTTTCGCTGTGACTGTGCTGTGCCTCTCGCGCAAGCCTGGCGTTTCGCGCAGGCCTGGAACTATTAGTTTTGACACACAAGGTTCTGCTACTTAAAATAAGGAATCTACAGATGTGGGCCCGAATGTTTTGTTTTGTGTGTGTATGCGCTGCCTTAGGCGCTTCGTGGAAAAGCTATTCCGCAATGTTACCCAGTCCTCTATGTAAGAGCCAAAGCTATTCCGTCATAACACGACATGTTCTTCAGCTGTTACTCACAGATAAGCCTATAAGCTTCGTGCGGATGCACCGTCTGCCCACACAAGGGCAACGGAATAATAGAGGGTTTCGCACTGAGTTTCATCAAGGAAGAAATAAAGCGCGAGAATATCTCTTCTTCCTCTTTCGGCCTCTCATTTCGAGCTCATGTAGATGTGCGAGGAAAGCTCTGTGGGCAGTGCTGTTGGCGCCTGCTTGCGAGCATCCAGTTACATCCAGTTACCATCACCCCACCCCCCCCTCATTCTTCCACCAGTCAGCCTAACTGCCTCTAACTTTATACCTGCCCATGAGACATCCGAAGCGACATTCGTATACGCTTATTTCGCATTTCGTCGCCGATGCTCGCCTCAAGCACGTGATTATATTTTTATGGCAGGAAATTGCCAACCATCGATTAGTTCCTTCGCCTCACCGGATGGTGATGCCGTAGGCGGGCATTGGACGACCACTGCCACCACTACAGGCGAAGTTGTATAACACCGCTGTAAACCGTCGAGCACGGTGATCACGACAAGTCGCCGTTACCGGCAACCTTTTCGCTCTCAGCGCAGTAATTACAAAGAGCTTGCAGGTTTCGCAGCGCAATCGATTAGCCACGCGATCGACCCGTTGTGTTTCGAAGCTCGTGCAGTGTGTGTGCCGCATCTGCAACACTTGACCGAGTTGCCGGCGACGATGGAAGGTTCCTCAAGAGTTCGTCTTGAAAGAATTACGGGATCTCCTGTGTCTGTTCAACATGCTCCTTCTTTTCCGAGTAGCTCCGTACATGTTTCATAGGGCACAGTGTAGCCTACATGTTGTTCCAAAATGCATTGTGCTTGTCATTTACTTTGTCTGCTTCCGAAAATTATATTAAGAAGAAAACAAGAAAAATAGCTTTGTATTTATTACCGAGAATGGCAATTGTCCTCTATACTTGTTCCTCTTGTGCTGTCTCCTCTGTTGACTGAGGTCGAACAGCAGATATGTATGTGCACACAGCCAGACACACGCAGGCCCGCACGTGCCGTACCTCTGGAACTCAAATTATCTACAAGCCTTTGGGATAAGAAATACTTGCTCTTCAAAGGGAATCTATAATCCCCCTCCCCATCTCTTTCATCGAACCTGGGCTAAGCTAATCCTGTCTAACTGGTGACCCACATTTCTGTGGCGGAGATTCATGCAGCAGCATTAGGCCCAGTACAAAGACAGAATAGCAAGGTCATTAAAACGGGTATAAAAAGAAAATGATGAAAAAAAGGGACCCCCCCCCTGATGCAGAGATGCAGAATGGTTGCCAACAGATTTGACGAGCGTTTGCAAGGGACACACTTGGGAGTATATGTGAGCTTGTGTGAAAGCAGTGCAACACTGCAGCCTGCTCTAATGGCACGATGCGGGGAGGGGGGGGGGAATTGCAGCATATCTAACAAAAAAAGGCGAAGCCCGAGGTGGATAATGAAGTATGGCGAATAAAATATTAGCTATAATGTAAGGAACGACAATAAGGGCAAAATACAACAATAGAAACAACACTCAATCGCTTATTGGAATATACCTTAGCGAGGAATTTGAGAACAGCGAAAACACATAGAATAAGAGAGATTGATTGATTGATTTGTGGGGTTTAACGACCCAGAACCACCATACGATTATGAGAGGCGCCGCAGTGGAGGGCTCCGGAAATTTCGAGCACCTGGGATTCTTTATCGTGTGCCCAAATCTGAGCACACGGGTCCACAACATTTCTGCATCCATTGGAAGAGAAGAATAAGAGAGAGTTGATCATAGTTGGTAGATGTTCATTCGAGAATACTGGGCTTGTAAAGATGAACACAACAAAGCCCGACACCACTAAACGCCGGCGTCTAGTGGTGTGGGGTCGGCCATTATGACTACGATAAAAAAAAATGAAGCCAACTCTCCCTTATCAAAATGTTTGAATATCGAATAAAACCTTTGCTAAACAGCATGCTTGTCATACGTGCATGCAAGCATGTAAATTATTATTTATAACGTGCTAATAAAGCAGGCACGTACGATGGCTTTACGGTGTATGCAACATATAAGTCCCGTTATTCATAGATAGCATGCATTTTATGAACACTCACGCCTCACCTGTTATGCATGCCCGTATCAATGTTATGAGCTTACGCCGATAGGCTGCTGATCCGTATACTGTAGGTTTGATCCCGAATATGATGGTCGCATTTAAATAAAATTGAAGTACGTAACGGGTGCCCTCGTACTGGGCGATGTCAGTGCCTTCTATAGAACGCCATTTGGTCGAAATTTCTCGAGCCCACCAGTAAAGCTTGCCTTGTAATCATACCTTTCTTAAGGGACATGAAACAATAGGCACTAGTACAACTGCTCATTCATGTTCCTCATAGATATACGGAATTATCTGCGCAATCTAGTGTGCATCAAGGTAGTATAACGACCACTCGGGCATTAGACGAACGCCTCGTCGAGTATGTCACGATGGTCGAGTATGTTATCACGTAATAGAGCTGACGTGGAATGTTGGTTAAGCCATGAGGTACAATTCATTTTGGTCGTGCACTGCTGCCACCAAGCTAATTGTGGTATATACCAAGTGGGAAAAAATGCTCGCGAAGGCACCAAGACCTCGCTATGTGTGCTATGATATGCATGTCATGCCTGCTATAACGGCCATGCCTGCAGCTGTAATTGATGTTCGCTGTAAACTACAGACATGCATGCCAACTTTCGCATATATAAAAAGGAAGAGTGGTACATATATGTAGATACAGATAGATATATAGATGCGGATAGATATATAGATGCAGATAGATATATAGATGCAGATAGATATATAGATGCAGATAGATATATAGATGCAGATAGATATATAGATGCATAGATAGATATATAGATGCATAGATAGATATATAGATGCATAGATAGATATATAGATGCATAGATAGATATATAGATGCATAAATAGATAGATGCATAGATAGATAGATGCATAGATAGATAGATGCATAGATAGATAGATGCATAGATAGATAGATGCATAGATAGATAGATGCATATATAGATAGATGCATAATAGATAGATGCATAGATAGATAGATGCATAGATAGATAGATGCATATATATATATATATATATATATATATATATATATATATATATATATATATATATATATATATATATATATATATAGATAGATAGATAGATAGATAGATAGATAGATAGATAGATAAAGAAAGGAAGAAAACGGTGTCTCGCGTTCATTCATTCACATTTTAAAACTGCCAGCCCTCACAACACGCAATAGCTAGAGGAGCTGTTCTCATTGAAGCCGTTGTGAATTCTGTTGCGTCGAATACTATGCATGTATACATGTAACATACCGACTGTTATAAATCACTATGATGTCTTTCAAGTAAGAAAACAGTCATAAGATTACTTCTCATATAGCGAAGAATTGACGCCCTCGCTGCAGTTGTCAACATAATTTTCGTTTTAATGCAATAGCGTTAAAGCGCCCATTTTAAAGAAATTATTCAGCTGGTGTGCTTGTCGGCATCGTTGGTCGTAAGAGTATATTGTCCTGGCCCAATATGTTGAGAAAATGCAAATAAAATCAACAACAAAAAACTTAGATTGGGACCCAAGTGGTCTGCTTGACAAGAAGCTATTCCACCGCACAGCAATACTATTCCTTGAAACTATTTGGGCAAAAACACTATATGAATGTCACTTATTGGAGGCAGTCTCCTTAGCACACCGAGTATCGCATAGAAAAAGCGTAGAATTAAGTGAGGCGTGAAAACTTGCGAATTCCTGCAAGTTCATTGTAACACCCATTAGAAAGCGCTCAGAAAAACGTAATCACGATCAACTGCAAAAGTATCGGCAGCGTGAGCATTTGCGTAGGATTGCATGTTGCCCCATGGAATCTTAGTGTTCCCCTCGCCGATTTGGAAAAGGAAGGACGATGACATAGTGGTGACTTCACAAATGTACTCGCTGTAGGCATTCCGCGGTAGTTTGAAGCGTCCACTTCTACGCACAGTGTAGCTCGTTTTCTTACGACACGGCAGAAACGTGCATTTATAACTGAAGCGGGTCAAGACGCTGGGAAGGGACCACGCAAAAGGCCCGATTATGGCATCGTGTTTAACTCCTGCATGCAAAGCTCAAGTATCCTCTCAGTTTTTCTTGAAGCTTAGGTTGTTGGCTGTGAAGAAAATCATCTCTGAGGCCTTTCTCAGAAGTTGCAACCTTTGAAACACCCGTTTAGGTCCTGTCACACCTGGTCAATATTCTGCGCTTCTACTATGCGCTGCATTACACCTTTTGAAGTGGTTACCTGGTGGACATGACGCCAGATAGCGCATTTTTGGGAAGTTATTTCAAACGCTTTTGTACTTTCATAATTCTTGACAGCGAACCATACGTCCTGGGTTCAAATCTCGCTTCATCCTTGACCATTTTTTTTTAATTTTCCATGTTAGTGGCTACGGACACCGGCGGTGGCTGTTGTGGCAGTGGACATTGTCACATTAGAAATCAGCAGCTGTTGTGATGTGATAACACCTTTCGTTGAAAAATCATTGCGTCATTGAACCAAACCAGTGAGCGATGTGCTATATGAATGAACGAAACTTTTTCGTCCCACATTGTTTCCGACGCAAGCTCAGGGCAATTGCGAAAGCAGGAAAAAAAAATCCCAGTAACATTTTCGAATTAATTAACCCGGTCATGAAAACTAACATACGATATGGCTTTTGAAAAAGTGGCGGTGTAACTGGGTTCTTCGCCCAAAGTAACAGCCATCGCTACATTTGTGTTAGAGGGGAAGATTTATTGATTATTGATTGATTTATTGAATGATTGATTGATTTATTGATTGATATGTGAGGTTTAACGTGCCCTAACCACCATATGATTATGAGAGACGCCGTAGTGGAGGGCTCCGGAAATTTCGGCCACCAGGGGTTCTTTAACGTGCACCCAAATCTGAGCACACCAGCCTACAACATTTCCACCTCCATCGGAAATGCAGCCGCCGCAGCCGGGATTCAATCCCGCGACATGCGGGTCCGCAGCCGAGTACTTTAGCCACTAGACTACCATGGCGGCGCCCGACGCAAACGAGTTAAACGGCGATAATTAGCTATTGTTCAATCTAATGTTCACCACCGGCATTGTCGATTGATCGGAACAGTACTGAATCAAAGAAATTTGTTTTAACTGACGTACCATCCGTAGATGAAGTAAATGAACAGGGGAAATCACCTTGATTCTCTTCTGGTCCCCATGTTCTTCTGTTTGCTTTCTGTCTGCATATCTTCGGAAAACAAAATAAGTTATTTATTTAAGAAAAGAACCGTATTCTCAGCAAAACCAAGAATTGAGTAAATTTGCGAGAGCTCTGAATCGGCCGTGGAAAACACATCTCGTACTTTTTGAGCACCACCTCGGGACACTTAATATCCACATTATAATGCAATAGCAGATAGACTACAAAAAAGAGCCACCAACAAAAACATTATACGGATATCAGGCAAACACATAACCCGAGTGTCTGTGTAGTTCTTACATTTGCTCAATTTTTGCACAGAAAGTAGCGCGACGTAGTACAACAAAGCGAATCCCGAGCGCCGGCGGCACTTTTTCTCCGCTCAATCAGTGTCCATTTTCAAGGTTCTTTCCTATCTGTGCCTCGTTCTGTCTTCAGTACACCTCCATTGCTTGGAACCCTGAAACGATGTGTCTTTCCCAGCGGACAGTTGGTCTAGCATTCATTTAGACCGAGCGCCCCTTTCTTTCTGCCTGACAGCCTCCTCCATGCTTGCAACCAAGCGCGAGCGGGGGATGCCTTCCGCACCGTCTGACTAGCGGACACAGCGCGTGACGTTCAGGAGTCGGGCGTCAGTGACGTCACAGGGATTGCGCGACGTCACAACGGCCTTTCCGCGCTCTCGCGTTTGCCATCCATAAGGACGAGGGAGAAGGAAGCGGAGCTCGCGTGCACTATGCTAAAAAAAGTGCATGCTTTCCTTTCGTTATTTCATGCGCTCATCTCTCTCACTCGCTGCCCTCTCCTCCTCCATCTGCGCTGTTAGAGCGGGAGGGCATCTTTCGAGGTCGCTCGGGCTGTTGCTACGGCGCCGGCCACCCTCGGCGCCCGTCGAACCACGGTTCCAGACCCATTTGGATTCCAAAAGCTCCCATAACGAACCAAAGGGATTTGGGCTCTGCCTACCAGCTTTCAAAAAAAAAAAAGCATCGTTCTACCGTTTTGCTTCTTCTTCCGCATCCGTTTTCCTCGCCCATTCTTTGCCCAGCTGAACCCGAGCTCCCGCCAGTTCCTCGAATGGCGCAAAAAAAAAAAAGGATTTGTATAACGCTGCCGCACCTCCTACCTTCAGTTTATTAATTCCATTCGACAGCCCGTCCATGTCCCATCACTTCACCCACGAGGCTTCTTTCTTTCCCGTTCTCTTTCAGTATTTCACTCCTTGCGCTCGTCTCTGTGCGGCTTGTCCTCCTCCTGCGTTTCTCTCTCTCTTTTGCCAGCGTCGCGGAGAGGAGAGATCAGTGGCGCTCGCTTCGGCGCGCTTGTAGCAATAGGGCGACCTTGAATGTAACGACCGGCGCCCTTGAAGAAGGCTCTCCCGAAATTGAAACATTGCGTAACAGAACGATCTGCGGTGGCATGCGCTCGGGCTATGCGCGTGGCGGAAGTAGAAGAACGCGTCTAAGAACAATGAGCCCGAAACGTTCTGAGGTGTTTGGATTGCCAACTCCCTCATTGTTATAGTGGACCCTAACCCAAGAACCTGGAGTCTTTATTTGACTCAGTCACCCGAATCTTGAGAGGCACCTTTGATTTCGATTCAGTTGAGAAGAGTGTGAACTTTACCAATCATCATCACATTCTTCCGTAAGATTAAAAAACGAGCCAATCCTAACTGTAATCTTGACTACTAGTGAGTGTCGCCTTCAAGGGTAGAACGCGATAACGTAATTGAACTCCACGTATATTGCTTCATGAATTTCCAGCCTACCTTGGGTTCTCGTTGCGCATCTCAGCCTTGCTCGAAGGATACGAATGACGGTGCGTGCAATACTTGGCCGTTGAAAACTATCTTGGAATGCCTACTGCAAGCACAGTTGTTGAGTGCCCGCTACGCCATCATTCTTCCTCTTGAGAACCAATGAAGGACCCACTACGTGCTAGTAGAGCAACATGCCAACCTATTCAAACTGCTGACTTTGTTGATGATCGTGCAGCTGATGATGATGATTACATATATTTGAGCGTTTTATAATGGTTTGGCCCTTAAAACACCCACTCGTTGCACAATTCAGATGTTTTGTTGCATTGCGCTTCTACGCTTCTGTTACATGCTACGTGCGTTACATGCGTTAATGAGACTCCTTCTAGGACATTGATATAGTATTTTTATTCTTGAAGCAATATACGTGTTCAAGAAATATACGTGTTCAAGTGTTCAAGAAATTATATTGCTGTCGATGTACGTGGACGTCCTACATAAGAATAATCGACGAACGTTTGCCCTATATCACGTTCGCACACAACACTGCTAAACGAGAAACGACTCGCATGACTCCATTCGGCTTGGTTCACGAACGGGAGGTACGGACAATGCTGGATGCGACGCTGCCACACGAATGGAACGACACCGACACATGTAGGCGCCGACGTGTTCACTGAACGCGCGTAAGTAGCTAGGCAGCTCGCGCGCCTACGGATCCGCCAGCGACAAGACCACGACGCAGGCCGCTGCAATGCCCACCGCAGAACAGTAACTTACAAAACCAGTGACAGAGTGTGGGTTTGGACCCGCGTGCGAGAACGTGAACTGTCCGGGAAGCTGCTAAGGCGCTATTTCAAACCATACCGAGTATTGTGCCAGCTGAGTGACGTCCCCTATGCCGTCATCCCTGACAGTCCTCTTTTGCATGAGGCGTCGCCAGCACTAGCCTGTACTTGTGTATGTAGTGATGTAGTGCGTATGAAGCCGCATGTGAACGATTGACTGCACGTTTCCCTAGAAAGGCGGTGGTTCTGAATTCACATTGGGGCGATGCTCTTAAAAGGAGAGGAAATTGACACGTCTGTATATAAGAGAACGACGATGAGAATGCTTTGCCGATTCCTACAACTGGGACAAGGGGTTTTTGGAAACGGCGACGAAGCAGGCGTCTTTGTACAGCTTCAAGGAACTTTACTTGATCCTGAACACGCTCTTTCGCTCTTTCATCATCGTTTGTTCGCGTTGCACTGCGACAATACGAATTGTTTTAGGCCATTTCGTTGTTGTAGGGGAGAGGCAGTAAGTTAAGCTACACACGAATCGTCGCTTATGCTCAATGCAGTGTAGCAAACGCGTTGGTCGTCTATACTAATCACATCAACTTGTCTGCGTTTATTTCTCATGTTGTCAGAAAAAGATACTTGACATTCATGCGTAAATATATTCTCTCAGTGCTACATTGTCAACTTACATGCCAAGAGGCGTCAGTAAACATGCACTATGATGATCGCATTTCACAAACATATGTGTGCGCGCCCAGACACACACACACACGCACGCACACACACACACACACACACACACACACACACACACATGCACACACACATCCACAAGTGGAAGTATGTTCTTGGAAAGGTAACAATTTCAACCTTGTTTAAAGCAGCCAGAAATGGCACGGAAAGTCCATCGCTTGGATTGAACTAAGATTTAAGCGCAAAAAGTTCGTCCCTCTCCATGTATCGAACGTGGCACAATCGCTTTACAGGACGTTGGCCTTGTCAGGTGAACTAGTCACGTAGTCGACTAAAGCCAAATCTAATCGGATTAACATATTGGTGCCGAATGCATTTTCAGGAGCCGGAGAGTTTTCGTGATGAAGTCTGGCTGATTACCACTTTGCGCATTTATCAGAGGATATGCATGGCTCCCGTACATTGTCCACAAAATTATTTACCAAATCAAATCCAAGTTTATATTCTGTTCTGTAGTACAGAAAGAAGAGACTGAAAAACAAGCTGTGTTTTAAAACAGCTTGACTAGTTCACAGCCCCATACAAAAAGATAGCAGAAAAATAAACACAAAGTAAAAAGCTGGAGCGGTAGCAAGATCGCGGTAAACATGTAGATATAGTACCTCAAGGGCAGCACGCCACAACCACGCGTATATATTGTAACTCTGATTTAATACATATATCAACTGCCGAATACAGGCGAAATTATCACACTGTGTAAAAACAAACAAACATGATAACGCGCGATTGTGATCCAGAAACAAATTATAAGGCACATAATACACTATACAATAAAAAAGACATACGTAGTGATATTATACACTATATGGATCATAATGCCAGAAGTACCTACATGCAATAAAAAATATTTATGTTCCATACATACACTTACATCCAGACATGTGTTCTTTGCAATGCATATACACCCCTACATGGGCATGTACGCTTGTATGTATGTATGTATGTATGTATGTATGTATGTATGTATGTATGTATGTATGTATGTATGTATGTATGTATGTATGTATGTATGTATGTATGTATGTATGTATGTTGATTTGATTTGTGGGGTTTAACGTCCCAAAGCCACTATATGAAAGTGACATACGCCGTAGTGGAGGGCTCCAGAAGTTTTGACCACCAGGGATTCTTTAACATGCACCCAAATCAGAGTACACGGGCCTTAGATTTCCGCCTGTATAGGGAATGCTGCCGCCACAGTCGGGATTTGATGCCGCGATCTGCGGGTCAGCAGCCGAGTAGCTTAGCCACTAAACCACCACCGTGGCGGGGCTGTATGTATGTATGTATGTATGTATGTATGTATGTATGTATGTATGTATGTATGTATGTATGTATGTATGTATGTATGTTATATGTATATATGCATGCATGCATGTATGTATGTATGTATGAATGTATGTATGTATGTATGTATGTATGTATGTTGATTTGATTTGTGGTGTTTAACGTCCCAAAACCACCATATGATTGTGAGAGATGCCGTAGTGGAGGGCTCTAGAAATTTTGACCACCTGGGAATTTTTAACATGCACCCAAATCTGAGTACACGGGCCTACAACATTTCCGCCTCTATTGGAAATGCTGCCGCCACAGCCGGAATTTGATCCCGCGACCTGCGGGTCAGCAGCCGAGTAGCTTAGCCACTAAACCACCGTGGCGGGGCTGTATGTATGTATGTATGTATGTATGTATGTATGTATGTATGTATGTATGTATGTATGTATGTATGTATGTATGTATGTATGTATGTATGTATGTACGTCATTCACAATAAGGTAGTGACGTGATTCGTACACATTTCATTCAAACTACAATCATTATTATACTTTGCAAAAGAAACATTATTATATGACATCTCATCACAAATTTCAATCAACATCATCTTACGTTCCAAATGAAGTGTTGGGCATCATCTTCTATGAGGTCTTAAAGTGTTCACTTTATATATGGACGATCCTGTGCGTACGTATGTTAACATCAGATTAAAACGCGACATCAATTTCTTTTTAAGTGTAACGACTGCTATAAACAATAGCTCATAATTACTGGGTCATGCCACCTCATATATAGCAGTTGTGGGTTACGTTTGATCTGCTCTAAGCGATCATGTTAGAATTACGTTGATAAGACACGGACCGTAGTCCCTAAAACATTAGCAGGTTCAATACTTAGCCCTAAGTTTTCGCGTTTTGATCCGTAGTGCCATACGCAGGGAGTGTAAGTGGGAACGGTAAGGGAGAGTATCATACGGAATTCTTCCTGAATGCAAATTCGTCGCTGCAAGGAAAGCATCAGATCGAATGCGAATCGCCCGCAATAACGCTGAAGGCTCCAGTGGAGACACCGCAGAGCCGTTAGCCGTGCAGCTGTACTCAAAGGCAACTAGGCTGCGTTGCAGGGACGGCAATATTGAGAAGTAGTTTGCCTAACTATAACTCGAGAAACGAAAGCTAGCAAAAAAAATGCCGTAGTTCCTGGTACGGACCGCACGCACCGATTGCGAAGTCGTGGTCCGTTGCGCGAGCGCGTGATAAAGAAACCGAAAGTCAAACGTGCTTAGTAAGCGAAAAAGATTATAAAGTGAAAGAGGTGGTGCGCTTAACTCGATGAGGCTGAATAATGCGTGGAATTCCTTCTCCAAGAGCCTCCTCTCAAGGTCACTGCCACAGATATCACCACTCATCATGTCTCTGTTCAACGTGGGCTTACTTCTTGAAAATATTCCACCAACTTTTTCGAGCATTCGAGTAGTTTACACGAATAAAGGCAGTGAACTTTCCTGAAGATTACAGCAGTTTCTTTTTGGAAATCCGGTTTTATAGGCCCTTAAATGATCTATAAGTATTTGGAGATACTTCATTTAGGTAATGTGAATAAAGACGTAGTGCCATCGCTGCTGTCATCGGCGTTTCAAGCATGAAATGATTTCCTCAACCTTGAAGTGGACTAGAACCAAAAGCGAGTGCTCTCATCCGGGTGCACAAACGAGATCACCCGGGCTTCCCGGCAAACGTGTAAAAAAAAACGTGGAATAGGGTGCCAACCCTTTGTATAACCAACATTGCATGCGCTCGCAAGGTCTCACATATATTACCAGAAACAAAAATAATGCTTACGGATTCTTCTTAATGGGTCCGTTCAATTCACCTGCACCACATGAACTCTTTCGCGAAGTGCTGTACCTTACCATTACTTTCACCGTTTAAAAAAATTGACCCCGTATCTGCATGTTACACTGCAAATGTTGTCGAAAGACGATAGTCTTGCGTCTGGAGAGAGTGAACAAAACGTTTATTTGATGTTCTGCGCAAGAAAATCGGTGAATGGTATTCTCGAGACGCTGCGTTAGAGTGCCTCGAGCGTGCAGTTGACGCGAACGAGCGCATCAAATCACGTCACAAGTGAAACATGAGCGCTATCTGGCAGTCATCTTGGAAAACTAGGCATGCGACGTGCGCGCCCGTCTTGGAGGCGATAAGGTGTAGAACGCAAATCGACGGGTAGGTGCCATCACCGTGTCGTCTTAGCAAAGCGTTGGCAACACCAGCATTTTCGTGCAAGCGTTGCATTGTCAGCGCATCGTGATAATCGCTACGGTGCTTAGAATTACTCATGTATGCCTGTTCTAGTAAAAAGACACACATACAGAACATTTACGTGTTGTTGTGATGCCTAAGATATGCTCGATGATTGCTTTTTAGTTGACAATCGCGCAAGTATGAACGCTGAAGCTTGAGCAATATTGGTGGGCGCTGCAGATGCGGTCGGCCGTTTGGGGTATCGTTAAGGTGGACAAACAAACAGACAGACAGACAGACAGACAGACAGACAGACGGACGGATAGACGGACAGACGGACGGACGGACGGACGGACGGACGGATGGACGGTCCCCAAGAAATCGTCTTTAAAAGACATGCAGCAGAGGTGCCACAATGGTTCACAATTTTCCTAGACCTCTCCCGCGGCCGGGTGCAGGCTTCGAGCAGACGCGCGTGCAGCTGAGTAGACGATCCGGCACTTAAACGTAGGCGCCGTACCCACCTCTGTTGCGGGCGGTGTACTGCACCGCCCGCAACACTCGACTGGAAGTTAAGTGGAAACACTCTTTGGGCTCGTTCATCTGCGATAAAACTTACACGAGATCCAACCTGCCTCACGTGTCTTTGCGTTTAAAACATACGTTCACTCGAGTAAACGCCACACCGAGTTTTTCTTCAGACCGTTATTCCAGTACTTTCGTTGAGGCCCATTTCAACAAGGTCAATGCCGTGCGCACCACAGCTAATTCACATCCCATCAGGCATCGGAATCATTTTGCTGGCGAGTAATCAAGGGGGCATTGGAATCTTTTTCGAGTGAGTAATTGACGCGATGTTTTCATCTAACTTTTCCATGAGCCCAATTCTAATTTATTTTGCTCTGCTACTCTCTCCTGTCCGGCTTTCAACAGGAAGTCATGTAAGGACACATTTATTAGAGGTGTAGTAGAAGTACTAGTAGTAGTAGTAGTAGTAGCAGTTGTAGTAATACCAGTAGATGTAGCCTAATCCATACTTGTTGTAGCATCATTAGTTGTAATAGTAGCAGCAGCAGTTGTAACATCATTAATACTAATAGTAGTAGTAGCAATAGTAGTAGTATTAAACTCTATAAAAGCATTCCTCTTTAACACACACCCACTCCGTAATGCATTTCATATCTTTACTTCGAGCAGCCATTACCCAATGACGTAATTACACTGCTCCACAACAAGTGCGATCGTCTACGCTGATATGATGCAGCTGTGCAATATAGCACTGGAATATACAGCTGCGTCGGTAGGCAGTGTATAATACACGTGTGGGGCATTTTTCCCTCATTACAGTGGCATTCCTTTACTCTTAATATATAACTTCTGCATACACATTTATGTGCAAGAAGTATGCGTTATTACCTACATCATATTTTTCAATAATGACACATGTACCCATATGTGCATCTTTTGCAGTCGTTGCCAATTCAAACGACTTTACGTGTGTTGCTTTTGGCTACGTCTTGTGTACATCGCACCTCAAACTAAATAATATGGTCCATATGCCGTCATGTGTGACATTTCGTGGGCTCCATAAAGTCGTTCCCCAACACCATAATTCATCATCACCGGCATAATGCTTTGTCAATTATTTTATTCAGGCGGATCATTCATTGCTCCTCTACCATTTACAAAAGGAGACGCACCAAGGTATTGAACCTTTAAGGACCCTGAGCGAAGAGCTGGGACCTTGAATTTTCAAGTAATCACCTTGAAGGCAAGATCTACAGTAATACCGAAATTTGCCTGTTAGTCGCTGTGCACAATACGACTTTCATGACGAAATTACCGCTTACACTTGGATTCGATGCCGAACAGTCACAGCATCCCACAAGCTCACAAAATGAAATTTTATTCCAATGCATCGCGAAGCGACGGTGATATAAAATAATGAAATCAGACAGTAATGCAATTAGTCAGGCTAACATTGCTGTTTCTCGCAGTGTCGCGGCTTGTAACGCAATTGTTTCGATTAATTTACGATTGAAACACTACCCACACTACGCGTACATTTCCTCTACGCAATCACTGGCATGCAACCATGTAGTTTCTGGAATTGCGCAAACTCCTACGTATCCTAATTGCGTGAGAAATAAAATTCAGTGGCTGTGGCATCTGTCGCAGCTATGGCCTAACTTGACTACGTCTAATCCAACGGGTTTTTTATTCTTTTTCTCCATTTTCCTGATATAAAAATTATAATGAGCAGTGTGTGCGAGTTCAGACGATTTCTCAAGTCACGCTGAATAATTGAAATGGCGGAAATTTTTATTAAACACAGATCGCGATCTATGTTTAAGTATTTGTCAATGGTCTTCATAGTTTCGGCAGCACCCATCTTTTGCCCCATGTGAAGCAGATTTCAATTCGTCGTATGTATATTTTATGCGCGCTTGAATGACACTAACATGGAAGGCATCATATTCTCGGGCTCGCCGGGGCGCTAACGTTATCAGCATTTTTTTCAGGGAAATGCCAGAGGGATATCGCTTGAGCCGCATTCGAGGAATATGAGAATAACCTCAGGAAGTACCAAACGCCGGTTGTTCAGAAGACTTGTGACGATAAACATGTCCCGGCTGCATTAGCTGTCCACGTGTACACAGCAAGTACATGCCGTCACAGGAATTACAGACGTCAGATGTTAGGAAGAGTGATGTTTGAGTTGGATTGAAACTGCATTTACGCACATGAAATTGCATTTACTACTATCGCATAGGACGTGGATGCTTTAATACTGTAGTGTTCACAGCTCTGCATCAATCCGCTACGGCAGCAATAAGCTACCCCAAACAATTTGTTACGTCCCTTATTGCATCAGCTAAGTCCTCTTGAAACCGCCCACCTGCTTGTACCACCTGCTTGTGTAGTGAGAGTGAGAGTGAGAGAGAGTGAGAGTGTGAGTGAGTGTGAGAAGTGTGAGTGAGAGAGAAAGTGAGTGTGAGACTGTGAGAGTGAGAGAGAGTGAGCGTGAGAGTGTGAGAAAGATTGAGTGAGAAAGAGTGAGTGTGAGAGTGAGGGCGAGAGAGTGCTGGCCACTTTCACTGGCCACTTTCCTATCGAGAATGCAATGTAACTCTGATAATGGGCATGTCGATCGTGACCGGAATGTACCGGGTGCGGGGCGATAGCGCAAGGATGCAACGCAATATAGATGACGATTATCGTTTTGAGACAAAAAGACACCCTTTTTACTCGCTCTTTTTTTAGAGTTTAGACAAATTCGTCATGACGATGGCCTAGTGCTGTCGGAAGAATACTTTTCATGAAAGGCTTGAATGTTTATTCGTACGGCTACACAGTATATTGATCCTTTACTTTTGTTATGTAGTCCAAATGATGTGGAGCAATCACAGGTTCGTCGTGTTCACTGAAATGTACGTAGCCAGGTTAACTTTGTAGGCTTGCATATATCTAATATGGTTACTGGAGTATATTTATAGTGTTAGATATTTGTACAAGTAATTTAACAGGGAATGTCCCTGGCCCCAACGTTCTCGCAAGTGTATTTCAAGCACAGTTGCTGACCAAAACAATTCGACATCCATATTAAAGTCTCCAGCGGCAATACCTGTTCGACGACTTCTCATCACTTCACGCCTTCCTCTCCTCCTGAACTTATGACTTAGTAGACATTCAAGTTCAGTAAAGAAAAAAAATGTGTGCGTCGTCATAAGAGACGTGATTTAGTCAAGTATACCATGACCCACCCATTACATTAATAAATTTTGCATAGTTTCAGATATATTAGTTTTAGCGTTTGATAATTATGTGCATAATTCAGTTGTGAATCAAAACTATTTTCGCTATTTGATAGTTTCACAATAAGTATATGTCTTGTTTGAAATACGAATCGTAAAAAATATACTTGTTTTAGCCATTCCCCCTCACAACACACGATCACACTTGTGAAAGATAATAAACTAAATCTAACGCGTGGCTGCGTCGCCCTAGTGGCAAGTGGACCTGCAATACAGCAAGAACAGATCCTGCTTGCACGCAAAGTGGCAAAAGACAATTTCCACAGCAACTCTTTTCATCTCAGTGTCACGTCTTTTCCCTTTATTTGCTGGCCCCACGAATTATTTCATGAGAAAATGCGTTGTTTGTTCATGATTTTTAGTTGAATACCCAGCAGCCGTCAGGGGAGGAAGTAGCGCTGCCGCAGCGTGTCAGCAAGTTAAGCCACGTATCTTTGGAGTTATAGCGAGTTTTCGCCCCTGCTTTTGCAGCTATATCTGTTACGTGATTACAAGAACAGTCGCTTTTAGTGCTGTGGTTGTCCACCCCCACTTCCACCTGTAGCCTTATAGCCATCGTCGTGTAAAATGAGAAAAAAAGCAAAAATATCGAGAATGGGACCGGATTTCAACCGGGACCCTGTGCGTGCCAATCGTATATCGTGCCACAGAGCCACGCCGGTACTTGAAACTTCTTTGCAAAAAGAACCGACACTGTCGCCATGTCAGCCAAGTAATCATGTTAACGTTTATAGCGCCATAGAAGCGCGAAATAACAACCAGGCGTCATACAATCCGAATTGTCTGACGAGTGTCTTGTTAAAAGCTTCCTATCCTTTACAATGTACCCAGCCACACGTCTGCAGCGCCATGTGCCACAGCATCAAGGAAGTGCATATAATGTCTTACAGATGTGTGTCTGGCGTCTAGATTCTCCTTAAAATGTCGACTGTTGGCATTGTGAGTGACTTTTTACTTCACAAAAATTATGCTCTATGGCGTAGCGGATACTTTGCAAGTATTAGTTGTCCCAACAGAGTTTACAATGCGCTCTAGGAAGCCTGTTCTTCTTCCAGCTTTCGCTGTGTCTGCGCCGGGTGTTCCGCAAAGGCCTGGGGATTTTTTTTTCGTAGTCAACTATTATACAATGATTGCGCTTATAATAGAAGTCGCAGGTCTCGCTCCAAATAACGGGTACGCATTCTCATTCTTTTGGTTTTGTTTTAGCTGAAACCATGAACCTTTGCAATATGAATGAATAATAAACTGAACTGGATGCATGAAATTGAGCTCACAAAAATTTAATTAAATGTAAACCGACAGGGCATACACATTCGTATAGTGGTGTGTTTGGTTTAATATGTGACATCCGGCAATTTCCCGGGAAGAAATTAAGTAAGGCCTAATATTTCTCTCTGAAATACATCTGGGTTACTATGAGATTTAACTCATAGCTAATCTAATATTCATCCATCGTACACATCTGACATGCCACAGCGCAACGTCCGCTGAAGGTTAAGCAATTGTTCCGTCACTGGGGTGAACATTACAGCAGCGTGTACAAATTGAAAATGGGGAGGCGACATCGTTCAGCAAATCAGATTGCATATGCATGTGAAACGAGCACGTTGGAATCTAAATTGTTTAGGAGACAGTTAATCAAGTTACTTCCAACAAACAGCCATGCGTAGAGTTGTGTTTGCTTCGATCGCTTGAAACGTGTAATGTTATCCAATATTCGCGTTCAACGACAACTTTGTTATGACGTAATATTTTGCAATCTTTTGGTCTGTACACCACGCAGATAAAGAAAAATCGCAGTATATCGACGGAGTGAATGATTATGAAAGTGGCGGAGCATCCGTCAGTCCGTCCCCGCTTCCGTCCGTCCGTTCGTTCGTTCTTGCTTCCACCCGATCGTGCGTCCGTCTGTCCGTGCGTCCGTTCATTCATCCGTTCATCCATCCGTCCGTGCGTGCGTCAGGCAGACAGGCAGGGAGACGACGTATGAGCGTGGCCAGTAGACGATTCACGGCTTGCCGATAAAACCCTCCGACGCTTCGCCCCGCTCATCATCATTCACTCCATGGATGTGCTGGGGGGCAGTTACTACATACAGGCATACATACAGGTGACGATCGACCCACGCCTTAAGGGGCTTCACCCCTAAAACTTACCTAATACCGCAATGGAGAGCCGGTTGAAGTTAAAACGCTTTGTAAAACGATAATTCATAGATGTCGCACGGCCTAAGCGATGTGCGCAATGTCTCATACCCACTTGGGGAGATTCGCTAAGAGGAGGATGACATCTTCCCCGTCTTCGAGTAACGAAAGCTACACTAGGCTGTGTCCATTAAACCCCTCAATTAGAGTGCCTCGATGCCGGCTCCTCCAATCCTCCACCTAAGCGGGGGCGCGCGCATCGAGGCACACTACCCACAATCGTCGTTGTCATCAACATCTAACACACACGCGTCCGTATAGTTTTCTATAAGACCCCTCAATCATTGACCGATTCCCCACAGTGTGTATGAGCCACAGGACGAGGTCAACAAGAACAAGAACAGTACTGCGAAGACTGAGCGACGTCACCTACGAAGTTGTTCCGGACAGTCCCTATTGTGCGAGGTGTCGCAATCACCGTCGTGATCTCGTTCATTCCCACATGAAGTCGTACGTAAACAAGGGGCTGTGTAGGTTTTTGTTTAAAACAAAACTGCATTTATCATATACCTATACACGCTGGAGATGCTGTTTGAGGGAGAGACAAAGGACGTGTCTGTATTGCATGTGGGAAACAACGACTATGAAGGGATTGAACGGACAAAGTTTTGTGGAGGTATAAGTACTCCAAGACGAACAGGACGTGCTTTTTATTCGGCCAATTTGAACACGCTGTTTCGCTGTCTCAAGATGTTTCTTTCTATGGTTCGCCTTGCACAGCGACAACAGCATACCTGTCGATGAAACAGCGACAATTACAAATATACGCACATGTTAGGTACCGCAGTTTTTCAGCATATCGTGTCTATTAGTATGTGGGGTTCCACGTCCCAAAACCACTATATGATTATGAGAGACGCTGTAGTGGAGGGCTGCGGATATTTAAACCTCCTGGGGTTATTTAACGTGCAGCCACGTCTGAGCGCACGGGCCTATAGCATTTCTGCCTCCATCAAAAATGCAGCCGCCACCACCGCCAGTATTTGATCCCGCCGCCGAGTACGTTGGCCACTAAACCACAGCGGCGGGGCAAGCACATTGTTTCAAAGCGGTAAATAGACATTTTGGGAAACTGGTGCGAAAGTACGCACAGCACAATTTAGTGTTGAGGGCCGAGCGCATCATATAACAAAAAAAGAAGTTATTCAAGCAATAATTTATTACATCCACCTTAGAGTAAATTGAATGTTCTTTATATTTACGTATTACTTAGAGTATTGTTCATGTAACTGTTTTTTCGTTTTCTTGTTGCGTCAGAAAAAACGTGTTTTCTGAAACTACTCTGCCGATCAGTAAGAAAGGGTTCTACACGTAGCCATTATACAAACCAGTTCTACCCGTGAGGAAGATAAGACGAAATTGACATAAGTAACAAATAATTCAAGCAGTTCTTAAAACGTATGGCCACTGTGACCTTTAGAAACGGGTTAAGAAACTCTGGCAACACTTTTTCAGCACAATGATTACGAACAGTCAACAATATTTGGCTCCAAAGACGATGCAGGGGAGACCCCGCGCCACCAGGCAAGTCCCTCGTATTGTGACTGCCAAGCCGAGCGCGACCTCAGGCCAGATTACGGGCACCCTGGACGGCCCGGATTTCGACATTGTGTCCGGAGCTGCGAGGATGTCCCCACCTTTGTCGCCCACCTGTGCTCGCTCTCAAAAGGTGGTGTTGATGGCATCACACTCCCATACTACATGGTCCAATTTTTGTCTTAGGTACACAGGCAGGGCAGTCCACACTGGGATGACATTCAGCCTCCTGAAAACCCCCAGCCAAACAACATAGCGTGGAGCACGGCCGCTAATTTGCAATTATTTCTCAGACATAGCTATAGCTAGAAATTGCCCCCCCCCCCTCCTCGAATAAAAAAAAAATCGTGCCCTTAACACAAACAACCGTACCATAAACTTGACGGTTGCGGCCAATGGCTAATTTCCGCCTCGTCAGTTGCATAGTAACCGTGCCTGCCGCGGGACGCTTTCACTTGCCTGTGCGCTCACTCTCATTCACACTGAATAAAAGTCGTGCGTCCGAAGAAAAAGAAAAGAGAAAATGCTCAGGCTGCTGACTCACGCTGAATAAGGGCCGTATTTACTTCCTCCTCATGCCCTCCCACTCCCTGCGTAACTTTCAGCGCGATCACTATATTAAGAAAGGAGAGAGAAAGCGCTAGAAGTATGCAACAATTCCCTGTTACTCGGTTCATACTTGACGGATTCTTAAAGGTGTTGTGGCCGGACATTTGACGCAATAATTATTTCCAATGAAGCACTTCGACGATTAGCGTGTTGCAGGGCCTTCTTAAGATGAACAGAAGACCTTACTCATGCGCATATCCATGATATAAAGGTGGCTTGGGTGCAAGTGATGTACTGTATGCACCATATTTCATTCGTTTGTATTGTTTTTGTTTATAACCTTTCATTGCACCAAATGTTTGCATCCTAACGAGGTTACGTGTTTATATTATTTATTTATTTATTTATTTATTTATTTATTTATTTATTTATTTATTTGAATTTACTGCAGCCCTAATGCGAGGCTATAGCAGGAGTGAATGATTTATACAAAACTAATACAAACAGAGCAACAACAATAAAACAACAATAAAACTGATATACATTACAGCAATACATAAGAAAACATCACTATGGTATTGCAAACACGATCTTTAGCTATTTTCCAAATGAGCAATAGCGGCATCAATGGAATGTCGTAATGATAGCGAACGAATACTGCCCTGTAGGGAATTCCAGAGGTCTATATTAAGTGGGAAAAAACTAAATTTGAATGTGTTAATACGGCCAAATATAGGCTTTATGTTCAAGATGCGGGAGCTGTGGGTGCAAGATTCTTCCATAAATGCGATGTAGTTGCCACCAAAGATGGCAGGAGAGGAGTTGATGACTGTATATAATAGTTTTAAAGATTCGATGCCATAACGAGATTGTAATGTCATTAAATTTTACCCACTCCCACGACATACGCGTTGTGGGATTGCAGTTTGTAAAAACAAATAAATATTTGCGGAGCTTACAGATCGGACGACGGCAGTTATAAAAAAACCGGTTATTCCACGCACAAAAAATAATTCAAGGAAGCTGTCTCGTGTTATATTTCCGAGTTTCAACATTTTTTCACAAATGCCTAATTAGATAATCTTTTTTGACACCTTAATCACAGAAATCATTCACTCGCGCAGCGAGCAAATATTGCTAAGTACGTTCTACCATATATCCCAATAAACTACGTCACTTTATGGCATTGTGTCTGTGATCGGGCTGCTACCACCTTTAGCTGATTTCTTTAACTGCAACAGTGACTTGGGCCTACTTTTTCCATGAATGACGCGACGGAGTTGCCGGCGAAAATTGGTGTCCGAGTAATACAAAGCAAAGAAAATGATGGGGGGGGGGGGCAGCATGGCGAATAAATAGGGTTTGTTGAGGTTGCAGTCCCTCGTATGGAAAAGAAGGGGGAACCTAAACGCATACAGAGGCGGTAAAAATCACGTGCCGCAACACACTGATCCCATTGTCAGGCACGCCGTAGAAAAATTTTTTGATGTAAAAGTTTTGTTGCATACCAAACCCATTTCACTGTTCCCATTTACCAATTCGTCCACCCATAGATCAACTAATCTCGTTTGTTATCTCAAACAACATCGAAAACACTGATTACTTGCAAATAGACTTAGAACAAGGCTGAATATTCTTAAGTAGCCGAAGTGTGTTAGTATTTCATCTTTCGCAAACAATGCTGTAAGCTGTTCCCTTATATATTCTTGTTGAATCCCCCCCCTCTTTCGTGCTTTTTGCAGGGTTTTGCTTTCAGTGGCACGGCACTGAATATCATACAGCGCCTCGAGCAACCTGGGTGAGCTAGCACTAGCAAAGCAGCCAACTTGTATGACATGGTCGCCTTTAGGTCGAAGGCAAAACGTGTGATCTTGCTTCTAAAAAGGGGTAAGTAAATCGGATTGCACCTCATACGCTCTTGAAACAGGCATTAGGTCTTTCGCTTTAAATTCTCGCTTTTGTGACAACTTACAAGTGTGTAACGCTGAAACCGGGAGACTTCTTGAGAGCAGTAACGTCAATCTTGACGGGTTACACTAAACAAAAAAAGAAAACCAAAACAAAGCGGGAACTCAAACTGACAACCTGCGGCACGACCACTACGTCAGCAGAACAGTTTGACCATGGCGTCTAAAACAACTACATACTTACAGCAACAGGCCCCCTCATTCTTGCCATTATACCTCGGTGACGGGCCTCCGCACCGTAGTGATCGCTTTACGGTGATGGGGTCCATTGCTATAACTGCATCGCTATTATGACGGGCCCCCTTACATTAACGATAGTACTGCGTTTACGGGCGCTGTCACTGTAGCCACGATTACACTACGCTGAAGGGCCTCCTCAATTTAACGTCAGTACTGCATTGATATATTCACTGCCATAGAGTTTTGTAACGTTCCCCATCTTCAAGCACAACACCGATAACTCCTTGGTATTTGGCTCTGCCAGCCTTTTTGTGTAAAACTTTTTTTGCGTTTACGTGGAATTTTTCTCTTTTGAATTTCTGAATAATTTTGTGTGTATATGTACGAAATTAAAATGCCCATATCAGAATGCCAAGTCAATCGAATGTATCGTGAACTATCAAATGTCTAGTTTGTTAAGTCACTGATACAGACTGCATGACTTATCAGAGGACCAAAACCTCGTCCGACTTATTATGCTTTATTAGTGACACCCCGCCGAGAACTATTGCCTATTTTCCAGCAAATAGTAAGAAAAACTGACGGGTGCACTATTTGCCACGTGACAAAATAAACTACAAAAATATCTGAGCTGACCTCTTCTCCTCCTTCACCTAAAATCTGTAATCTATCCAACATCATGGTTCACACAAGGAGCTGCGTTACTTATACGATATTATGCCCGTTCACCCGAACCGTCTTGTGAACGGCATGGCATTCTATATAGGTGGCTTTCTATACGTTGTACGCAGCAACCATTCAAATGAAGCGGCGTTTTAAGCTCATGGAAGACGCCTGGTACACACACCGCTGAGGGATACAGAGTGCTGCGTGACAACCTGGCAACTTCTGTCACTCGCTCAAGTTATCTGAAATTCTGTGAAGAGAATTCAATAATTCCATTGCTGTACCAAGTTTCGCGTAAGTTCCTATTCTTTCAACCTTCAGTTAGGACTGAGACCACCTTGTGAACACTTTGCGTCACTAAGCAACATTGTAATAACTTTTGCTGTCGTAAATCACTTTCATAATATCCCATTCATTCGTAACATAAGCGACGAGCAACGCAGACCATTCCTGTATCGGTTATGGCTGAGCATACTTTGTGCCACTTTCATACTTGGCCACTAAGACATGCGCTGGGTGAACTATTTGCTGTCGCTTGTACAACAAACTTCCCGAAAATTAAAAGGCTCACGGATCGCAGCCTGATCGCTCTTGCATAAATTAGAAGAAAAAAAAAAGCTCGTTTTTGCTTTTTGAACACGACTGAACTGCAGGAACACATCTCAGTGGATATTCATTGGCAGATTTACTCCTAGCTACTGCATTCTATTGTGTCGCTAAAAAATGCGAAGCATATTTAGAAAACTTGAGTATATCCATCCATCCAGTCTACCCATTCATTCCATCCTATCTATTCCATCCTTTCCATTCATTCCATTTCATACCATTCATTCCATTCAATGCCATACATTCCATTCAATGCCATACATTCCATTCATTTCATACCATCCATTCCATTCCATTCATATCATTTCATCATCTAACCACCGATACCTGACATGATCATTCCTTTAGTATGTAAAACCAAATTAGCACAGGAGCACATCAGTGTTGGCCTCCAAGAATAACAGATCTCGAAATGAATATCATGGCATTCATGCGGCGTACGTCATGAAATAATTTTGTTCGAAACATTTGGGGTTACAGCCGCCCACAAATATACGCAGAATTCATGTATGCGCTATACATGACGTACAAACTACGTCAACCAATTAATGGGCAGAATATACTTGGAAAACGCTCACACGATAGCGTGAAAAAGCCCGTGTTGCATGTTACCTGGATAGACGCAAAAAAAAATTGAGGGATCCTTAAGCTTCGCCTTTAAGAGTTGAACGGGAGACCGATACTCTTTCCTAAGTGCGTACTTTAAATACTTTGTGAGCACATGATTTTTTTATGATGCTATGATTGAAGTTTAAATGATGGATGACTGCAATGTAATGTAAAGTGGCTTGTGCAAGTGAAGCTTTCGCATATGACTGCATGTGTGTAATGGGTTGCATGCTTCAAACAACGAGAACATTAGGCGCGTGAAGTGTCTTCGACCTTATGCACCCACAACGTGGCCTTGGGGGACTATGCGCAGTAACGCGTATGCCTTTACTAATTAGCGGCCGGTTTTAAACCATCAAGTAGTTAAGATAGTCACATGTAAGGACTCCTGATGTCCATTTACGCTTGTACCATGCAATAATGAAGACTTCACAACGTGTGTTGTGAGGCCTGTATATAGGACGCATGTGTTTGTAAACCAAGTTACTCTCACTGCACTTCGAAGCTCAGAAAGTTATTTTCACGGTATATTCAAGAAGACGTGCGGCTGTGTGGTGGGTCAGACGTGCGACTGTGTGGTGCCACGGAAACCACTTTGCTTCGATTCTCACTCAGACACGAAAATTTTTATTACTTGTTTTACGTGTATTTTTCTCGGTGTTTTCGTCGCGCACAGGAGGATGACTTTTCACCACCAACAAATGACGTCAACGCCGGGATTTCCGCGAAACGAGTTCTTCAAGGATTTCACATTCAAAATCTTGGTTTCAGCTGGACTCTGACCCAGTGGAGTAGCTAGGGGGTGGCATAAATACTTGACACTAAAGCCCCCCCCCCCAACACACACACACGAAATGTTTCTTCACCGTGGCATACAACGTGAAAAATGACCCTTTAAGAGAGTGCCCACCCCATAAATGTAAAGTTCTCGCTACGTCCCTGCTCGAACCCATTCATTCTTCCTGGCAGTCTAGTATCAGCAAAATGGTTTACTGCCACGAAGATTGTCCATGTTTTATTGAGTGATGTATTCTGCCAGAGACCCACAGCAGTACATAAAACTGCCGTGAAAAAATACTACTCCACAGTCTTATCAGGCAACATTAAGTATGGTTATCGTGCTGGCTAACTGCTTTCATAAAAATGTGAGAAACATTCCATGCGTACTCCTATAGCTGTGCCAGCTATATAGCCAAGCTTTGGTCTACCTCGAGAAGATACGCAGATGACCGCTACTCAATGATACGCCCTTTGTCACACCATAGCCTGCCCTTCATTTCGATAAACCTAACGTAGTTAGAGAGGACACCGGCAAGCTGTCCCAATAAACGAAGAATCGGATTAAGAAGCCTCAAAGCATGAAAGCCGCAAGTACAACAGACAAAATAGAACTGGCAGAGCTTGCAAAGTTGATTAAAAGGCGTAAGATATGCGATGTAAAAAGGTATGACATGTAGATAATTGAACACGCTCTGAAAAACGGAGGAAGCGTCAAAGCAGTGAAGAGGAAACTTGAGATAGGCAAAAATCGGATGTATGCACTAAGGGACAAAGAAGGCAAAATAACTACCAAGATGGATAGGATAGTTAAAATAGCGGAGGAGGTTTACAGAGATCTGTACAGTAGCCGGGACAACCACGACTTTAATACTATAAGAACTAGCAGTAACCCATATGACACCCCACCAGTAATGATAGAAGAAGTAAGAAAAGCCTTGGAGAGCATGCAAAGAGGCAAAGCTGCTGGTGAAGATCAGGTAACATCAGATCTTCTGAAAGATGGAGGACAGATTGTGTTAGAAAAACTAGCCACCCTGTTTACGAAGTGTCTCCTGATGGGAAAAGTACCAGAATCTTGGAAGAATGCTCACATCATCCTAATACACAAGAAAGTAGATGACAAGGATTTGAAGAATTACAGGCCGATCAGCTTGCTCTCCGTATTATACAAGCTATCTACAAACGTAATTGCTAACAGAATTAAGACAACATTACCTTTCAATCAACTAAAGGAATAAGCAGGATTTCGAACAGGCTACTCAACAATCGACCGCATTCCTACTATCAATCAGGTAATAGAGAAATGCTCAGAGTGTAACCAACCATGCACTATACGTAGCCTTCATAGATTACGAGAAGGCGTTTGATTGAGTAGAAATATCAACAGTCATGCAGACACTGCGGAATCAGGGCGTCGACGAAGCATATGTAAACAGCCTGGAAGAAATCTACAGGGGATCAACTGCTACCATAGTGCTTCACATAGAAAGCAACAGAATACCAATCAAGCGGGATACAATCTCCCTGATGCTATTTACCGCGTGCTTGCAGGAGGTTTTCAGAAGAATAGCATGGGAACAGTTAGACTTAATTGTTCATGGAGAGTACCTTAGTAACCTGTGCTTCGCCTATGACATTGCAATGCTAAGTAACTTTGTAAATTTGTTTTACTGTAGCAAAACTTCAAAATACATAATACATAACAAAAGAGATGACAAGGACTTGAAGAATTATAGGCTGATCACCTTGCGCTCCGTAGTATACAAGCTATTTACAAAGGTAATTGCTAACAGATTTAAAACAACATTAGAATTCAATCAACGAAAGGAACAAGCTGGGTTTCGAACAGGCTACTCAACAATCGACCACATTCATACTATCAATCAGGTAATAGAGAAATGCTCAAATTATAGCCAACCGCTATACATAGCCTTCATAGATTACGAGAACGCGTTTATTCAGTAAAATATCAGCAGTCATGCAGAAACTGCGGAATCAGGGCGTCGACAAAGCCTATGTAAACAACGTAGAAGAAATCTACAGGGGATCAACTGCTACCATAGTGATTTATAAAGCAAGCAACAGAATACCAATCAAGAAGGGTGTAAGGCAGGGGGACACAATCTCCGCAATGCTATTTACCGCGTGCTTACAGGAGGTTTTCAGAGACCTAGATTGAAAACAGTTAGGGATAATACCTTATGGAGGGTACCTTAGTAACCTGTGCTTCACCGATTACATTGCAATGCTGAGTAACTCAGGGGACGAATTGCAACTAATGATTACGGAGTTAGACAAGGAGAGCAGTAAAGTAGGTGTTAAAATTAATTTGCAGAAAACGAAAGTAATGTACAACAACCTCGGAAGAGAACAGCGCTTCGAGATAGGTATTAGTGCACTTCAAGTTGTAAAAGACTATGTCTACTTAGAACAGGTGATAACCACGGAGCCGAACCACGGGACTGAAGTAACTAGAAGAATAAGAATGGAGTGGAGCACGTTTGGCAAGCGCTCTCAAATCATGGCAGGTAGATTGCCACTATCCCTCAAGAGGAAGGTATATAAGAGCTGCATCTTGCCGGTACTTACCTACGGAACAGAAACCTGGAGACCTACAAAGAGGGTTCAGCTTCTCTTAAGGGCCATGCAGCAAGCAATGTAACGAAAAATGGTTGGTGTAACCTTAAGAGACAAGAAGAGAGCAGAGTGGAATAAGGAACAAACTGGGGTTAAGGATGTCATAGTTGAAATCATGAAGAGGAAATGGACATGGGCCGGACATGTAGCAGGTAGACAGGATAACCGCTGGTCATTAAGGGTAACTAACTGGATTCCTAGAGAAGGCAAGCGGGTTAGGGGAAGACAGAAGGTTAGGGGGGCAGATGAAATTACGAAGTTTGTGCGTATAAATTGGCAGCAGCAAGCACAGGACCAAGTTGACTGGCAGAACATGGAGAGGCCTTTGTCCTGTAGTTGACGGAGTCAGGCTGATGATGATGATGATGCACGTAAGTACTTTGGCTCGTGTTTCAGTCATACATCGAATCATAAGTTACCATTTAGGCGTCAGTGAACTGGACATGCCTTGTAAGCCCCCAATACGCCCCCAACTCGATATACGAAGACACGTTAATATATCTCGTAACCGTTGGCTAAAAAGAAAGTGTAGCATAAAAATCGACTCGCTGAGTGCTTTTCATGAAATGATTCCCACATTGCTTCGGGATCTACCAAAATTGTTATTTTGAAGTTCGTTCATATTTTTCTCTTAGTGTACTGCAGCTAAACGAGTGTGTTTTAGGTCAATACCTAGGTGTTTCTTTCATCTATTTCCTTGTATTTCTCATTTCCTCTCCCTCAATCTCTCTTGCATAGTAGCCGTGTGAGGCAGAAAAATACACATTCCAATCATTTGCATGTGCGTGGCCAAGTGGGATATTAATAGAACTGTGCTCTAATAACTATTTTCAGTTAAATCAATCGAGTATCGGAAATACTTTACACAACCAACCCACCTAGCTTACTACAACAGGCCATTTCTGATGCGAAAGACGTTGGAAATCTCAAAATTTTCTTCGGATAGGAAAAACAGTTAACACAAAAATCTTTATCGGAACTATAAGCTATTTCGACTTCTTCAACTTAGCTGCAATGGTATGCCTCAGCCAGTGCGACTTCATTAAGAAATATTCAGAAAAATAGTGAGAGACGATGAGCAGGCTGCCGAGCCTATACAAAGCTTGTCTTTCTTTTTCCTTCTTCTTTGCTTACATATAATGTTTACATGATGTCTAGGGGCAAGTCTTTTTAGTGACTGAAGTTGTCACGTGTGGGGCCGAAATGAACGATAAATACTTTGCTCACGTTCGCCGGAATCATTTTTTGTTTTGTTTTACATACAAAGCGCACATTGCCACATGCTGTATCAGCACAACGTCTGTCATGTCGAGACTACCACCGGAGGCGCTGCCGCGCTGCGACTCACTGTAGCGAGCTCTCATACATTCGTGCCACCTCGGTGCCAGCTGGGCGACCTTCGCCTGTCAGCCACGGGCGCCTTCTCTCGTGACTGACGGGAGCCCTGCCCCTGGTCTCAGTAAAGCGAAAGAAAAAAAAAACCAAGAGGGCAAGACTGTGGAGACGACGTAGGAGAGAGCAAGTTGCCACATCGCAAAGGGACGGCGGCCAGCCCAGCAATAGCCTGAAGCCGCCGCTGTCGCAGACGCGGTTACGACAGGCTACTCGCCGAGGCTGGATAAATGCCCCCCAACAAGGAACCGGGAAGGGTTGCGGAGATCGATGAGCAGACCCATTTGAAAAGGCGTCTGAGACATGAAAATGGGGCGCACATACACTGCCTCTTGCGAGATTGCCTTTACTCGACGATCTTTTTTTTTTCAGTCATTCAGCCAAGCAAGTATCCTGCGCGATATATGGGTAATGAGCCCGTTTAAATGTGCGTCTAAATAGTCAATTACTGTCGGGTCAAAAAAAAAAAACGACGGCTTAAACTGCCCGAAGGTAACGAAGCAAATTGGGCTATAGGAACATACTCATCACGATCAGCGAAAGAAAGAACACGAAAGCACAAGGAAGTGCACGACACAAGCGCTAACTGAAAGTTGAAGAAAAAAATCTAAGTCTAAAAGAAGGCACTGATAATCTTATCATTCCCCACAAAGCATGTAATCAGTAATCACATATGCTGTAGATATGCAATCTCAGCACATGTGAGAGCGATTGAAGGCCGGCCCAGGCCCCTATCTTCTGCTTTTAAGGTTTCGAACGCTTCAGCGATTTCACGCGTGTGCTGGTCTCTGGGCCTCATCAGTGTCATCACCTTGTTTATCTCGACTGCGAAACCGCACTGCCGTCAATGAAGGCAAAGATGCATAAATGGCGTACTTTTTATAGAGCTATAGCGTGGCCACTCAAGGCTGTTTCACAAGCCGTGATTGCAGCGAAAAAAAAAAGCGTTCCGTTCGCTCCAATCACTCTGTTCGCAACCGTCGCTAATGGCGGTTTTGTTTCAGATGTACCGCGAATGGTCCGCGATTTTCGGTGCGCGACTGGAGCGGCGAGTTCTTGCCATCGCTCTTAGTGACAGACACGAATGTAATACAATAATATGTGCATTATGATATCATGTAGTTTCGTGAACGGTAACTAAGGGCTCACTTGTTTTTTCATTTAAGAACACTTTCCAATCTAAATTCATTTCAAAATGCACAGCATCGGCCATTACCAAAGCAAACACGTCGACTCTATTTCGACGGCTTGGCCGGACCAGCCCTATTTCATTGGGTCTCGACCGAAAATCGCTCCCGCCGCTGCGATCAGAGCGAAAATTTCCGACATGGAAGCTCGCCGCGGACCGCTGCATGCGGCGGGAGTGAACTGCCCTTTTTTTGGCTGCGAGCGAATTCGCAGCCTGAAAATCGCTACTTTTTTAGTCAAAGCCGTTTCACATGACACAAAAAGTAGCGATTTTTGTCAACTTCCGTATAAATTTAGACGGACGTTGACACAACGTCTCGTCTGTCCAATGTACGTACCACCGTATGACAAATAGACGGAGCACACCACTTCACTCGCACAGTCAGTGAAACGCTTAGAATGTTTAATAGAGCAACCTTCAGCACTGACAGTGGCCTGCCCCTTCTGCACTCTTTTTCAACCTCTCGCGCACACGATTCTTAGCTTTTCGCCAGTACGAAAGACAACATTTATGTCCGATAATGGCTGGCAACCTCCTTCAAACGGTGCAACACCGAGTGCAGGTATGGGATAACGACAAACTTTTCCCGCCTATCCGCCCCGCCACGGTGGTCTAGTGGCTAAGGTACTCGGCTGCTGACCCGCAGGTCGCGGGATCAAATCCCGACTGTGGCGGCTGCATTTCCAATGGAGGCGGAAATGTTGTAGGCCCGTGTACTCAGATTTGGGTGCACGTTAAAGAACCCCAGGTGGTCAAAATTTCCGGAGCCCTCCACTACGGCGTCTCTCATAATCAAATAGTGGTTTTGGGACGTTAAACCCCACAAATCAATCAATTTCCCGCCTATCCGAGTACGACAAACTTTTCCCGCCTATCCGAGTGCAAAGCCGCAACGTCAAGGCCCTCTTCTTGTTACCTTTTTGAATGAGGAAACAGTCGCTGTAAAGTGGAGGCAAGGACCAAGCGTGGTAAACCATCCGCTTCCAATCTGTCAACGTGTGGTAAAAAACTCACGTACGGCGTCAAACAGACCTTCCTTAAAGCCGAATTAAGACAAGACGTGGCCAATCTATTTCTTACAATTTTCGAATGAGCAGAACGATAGCTTAAAAATGGTTTCGCGGAACGGGGGGAACAAGAACAGCAAACATGATCCCTCTGGAACTGTAACCTTTCATTCTATAGCTAACTGTATGACTAGAATATAACCGAGTGACTTCAGTCTCAGCGAACTGTCGTGAAATTTTGGCCAATGAGTGTGACTATGAGCAACAATTGCAGTTACGGCAGCATGTCCTCTTACTAGAAGAGTAGTTATATCAGTAAAGTTTACACGAGTAATATTTTATGTTCAATGCCAGGTGGTACACACTCTATGAGATGAGGGCTTAACTCAAGCCGCACTGTTTCGATTTGTTGGGATGACCTTACCAGCAGTAACGTTACAGATATACCGAGAAGCAGAATTCATAACATTTGAAGTTGGAGGAGTATTATGACTTAGAGGGAAGCGAGACGTCCACTTCGTACCGTGAGTGTGGGCGTATTTAAGTACTGTATGATAAACGGAGTATAGGCTCATCACTTGGCTGCACAAACGGGCTGCTTCTTCATAGATCGCGACACGACTGTTCTATACTCAGTGTAGCCTCACTCAGTTGTAAGCATTCACTACAAACGCCTGCCGACGCTAGCTCTTCATTTCTCGAGTTACAGTCAGCAACACGAAGCTAGGTGGAGGTCGAGTTGGGGGATTTGATACATGCTGGCACACGCCGAAAGCAAGAAAAAGAAAGCTGCTAGTTTGCATCCCGTGCGGGAGTGTACAGGCCATGCCGTCACAGCTTAGCCTGCAGCGAGTGCGCAGTCTCGGCGGCTGCAGCGACGGAGATACGCGATCTCTTGGCAGGCGCGAAACGGCGGAGGCATCAAGAATGCGGCTTGCGAAAGGGCTGAGCAGCTGGTTTTTAATTGTCACGAGCGTTCTTTACTGCTTCTGGTTTTTTCTCCTCTATCCGTCACCCCCTTTCTCGAGACCTCCCGCTGACTGCGATTCTGTTTCGCGAAATCCGTGCAGTGCCACCAGATGCATACGGGCATCGTTGCTAAGATAAATTGCGGTATGCAGAAAAGGGCGAAGCAGAAAATAAAAGTGTCAGCTTTTGTCGATAATGCGCCTAAGGTCGTGAAGCTTGTTTGGCGTGTCGAAGAGTTTAAGCTATTATGAATGAGGCTTTTTTTTTTCTTTGGAGGTCCTGAAATATGAACGGGGGTGTTAGGAGCGCAGCGCTCTAAGAAGGCGAGAGTGTCACGGACGGCTATTTTTGGCGACACCGCGTCACGGCAATTAACTGGCGCCGTACTCCCCGACTGACCGGGAGAAACGGCGGCGCTGAAAGGGAGCCGAGAAGGGCAGAATGGGGTGCTCTTCTTCAAACGTCGCCGCCGACGGTGAACCCTTTTGTAACTGTGGCGGCGTCTGCAAGGTCGTAGAAGGCCACGGTATACCCCGAAAAAGGATTAGACTACGAGACGCCACGGCTGAGAGCTAAGTGGTTGACCGTTCCCACGGAAAAAAGCGTGGGAAACGCTCTGGTGGCCAAGCCGTATGGCAACAGCCCGACAGGTTGTCACTCTCGCTAGTTGCGGGCCCTCTCCCAATTAAAAAGGGGTGGGGTCAAAATATTTTTGGGGCGGAGTTTCCCATCAATTAAACGCGCATGATTGGACCCAGGTAGAGGTCTCTTGTTCCCAAGGAAGAGAGCGAGGAGACACGAGGGGGATTTAAGCGCAGGATTTTGCCCTGCTAAGCAGACTAGTCGCTGACCAACATGGTGTAGAACCAGATCAACAAGCATCTCTTCTAGAAGTTTTTAGTGTGGCTCTGTATCGGCTGGCCACCTAAACTTAGCCGTTCGTCTAGCTGTGACGCGATATTAACGTCTGCAACGTAGACATCGGGACTTCGCCTCGAGTTAGCTCAACCTGCTCGAAGTCACCTGCAAGCACTAGCCTCCCGGAGCCACCAGCGTTGCAACACCACCGACATCGCAGTCGTGCCAGAACTCACTTCGACTTCTCGCATCCGATCGTCGGGGACACAACGCTGCCGGTCATCACACGTATGCCTTCACCTGTTCATATCTTCGAACTTTCTCCTCCGTCATTCTATTCTTGTTAGTTTGTGTAGTTTGTAATAGTCTCTCTCGTAAGCTGATTTATTGTTTCTGTTATATATTTCTTTAATTGTATCAAGCGTCGTTGTATTTTGTTAGTTGTATAGAAGTGTTGTATTAGATCCCGTGTGCTGCCATATCACTAGAGTAAAGTTTGTTTTGTTTTCTCACGTCTCTGATCTCTTCACTGTCTCTGCTTGCGTACGGAACGAACCAACCTGCTGTCATTCCCGTCGCCGACTTCGCGCTGGCGACGCTAGAGTGGCAGCTTGTAACAAAACTGGCGTCCGCGAGACAGGACGTTCCGTACAAAGAGTAAGACAGTGAGGGGTGAACGAGAACCGTGCGGACAGCGTGGTGATAGAGCCGCACAGTTGAAGCGGTTGTATCCTGCATAAGATCACGCTGGTTTTATAGTGGTACTATAGTGACAGTTTGCAGTATGGAGTGTATAGATTTGGATAAGTGTATCGCGCACGGTAAACAGTTAGGCCTCGAGGGCACCGAACTGAGACAATGGGTTAAGGAGCAGCAGGAACAGGCGCAGGCGTTAGCCAGAGAAGAGCGGGCACGGGCCCGGGAGGAAAAGGAAAAAGAAAGGGAGAGAGAACGCGAAGAAAAGGAAAGAGAACGCGAAGAAAAGGAGAGAGAGCGCCAAGAAAAGGAGAGAGAGCGCCAAGAAAAGGAAAGAGAACGCGTTGAAAGAGAGAGAGAACGAGAAGCGGCAAGGGAAGCGGCTAGGGAAGCCGGAGAACGGGAAGTGCAGTTACTGCAATTAAAGATTCGCCTCAATGAGACTAGCAGTGTGAGCAGATCCAGCAGTGAGCACGGCGATGCCGGGGAGGAGCCGAGTTTGAGAATACACGCAGGTAGACTGCTCGTCACCTTTGACGAAGGAAGGGACGACTTAGATGCGTTTATACGCCGATTTGAGAGCATCGCCAGAGGGCAAAAGTGGCCTGAAAGCCAATGGGTGACGGCGCTTTCGACATGTCTTACAGGAGAGGCGCTAAGTGTTTATGGCAGGCTACCGCCTGCAGATGCAGCGGACTACACCAAGGTTAAAACCGCCCTCCTGAAGCGCTTTCGCTTCACGGCGGATGGGTTCCGAGACAAGTTTAATAAGGAGAGGCCAGTAGGGGGTGAAACAGCAACACAGTACGCGGCTCGCTTAAGACACTATTTCGATAGATGGGTTGAGCTGTCCAAAACTGAGACAGAATTCGAGTCCCTCCGAGCATTGTTGATTAGAGAGAGGTTTTTGCATGGATGTGGTTCGAACCTGGCATTATATTTGAAAGAAAGGAGGGCGGAATCTCTAGAAGACATGCTTGAGCTGGCAGACCAGTTTTTGGAAGCTCAGGGTGGAGCAAGCCTAGCGAAAACAAAAAAAGATGGTCCCATAACGGACGAAAAGGGGAAATACGAAAAAGGAGGCAACAGCCACTCACCACTACCAAGGTGCTATATTTGCAATCGTGGGAATCACCCGCCGCACTTGTGTCGCAACAGACCTGCCGCTAATGTAGCCATCGTCTGCTTCAAGTGTGGGAAAAAAGGACATAGGGCAAACGACTGCCGGTCAGGAGCAAATAACTCCCTCCAGGCGTCCTGCCTCTACGCACCAAGGGAAACGCGTGAGGATCCCATATGCGACGGGTATGTCGAACTTAGGAATGGCGAAAAAGTCCCCGTCGTCAACGCCGTAAGGGTAACACCGCCGAAAAATCTGGCCGAGAACCTACCAGTGGCCACAGGGACCCTCCGAGGCACAGACATATCAGTGTTGCGGGATACGGGGTGCAACACAGTAATCGTGCGGAGGAAGTTGGTGAAGGAAGACGAGCTGACAGGTACAAGCAGACTCGTCTACTTGGTTGACGGAACAGCGAGGATGCTGCCCGAAGCACGGATTGAGGTGGACACCCCCTACTTTACCGGCAATCTGACAGCACTATGTCTGCAAGATCCACTGTATGACCTCATTCTGGGCAATATCGAGGGCGTAAGACCTCCTAATGATCCCAGAAAGCAGACTGAAAACCCAGTCGCGACAAAGGAGTTAAGAGAAGAGCCTGTGGCAGCAGCTATAACCCGTTCCCAAGCGCACGCACAGCCGGGAAAATTTGCCAAGCTTCGTACGCCTGGGACCACGGCGGGATTGCCGGGAGATAACTATGGCTGCGAGCAGAGGGGAGATGCGACACTCAAACAGTGTTTTGAGAAAATCGGCAGGAAGCAAACATGCCGAAATGAGAAGGGAATCGTAGAGTACAAACAAGAACAGGGACTGCTGTACCGACAGTACACAGAGGCCAATGGACGGCTTGTACGCCAATTAGTCGTTCCGCGCTGCCACCGAGAGGCTGTGCTTAAAACGGCACACGATGGTATAATGGCAGGACACTTGGGCACGCAGAAAACCAAGGACCGGATCTCGGAGGAGTTCTTTTGGCCAGGCATCACAGCTGACGTGAAAAGGTTCGTCGCCTCATGTGACATTTGTCAGCGCACCGTACCAAAGGGCCGTGTACCACATGTTCCACTGGGGAGGGCACCCATAATCGACACCCCGTTCAAGCGAGTGGCGATCGATATAGTGGGACCGATTCACCCGCCCTCAAAGCATGGGAACCGATACATTTTGACTTTGATGGATTATGCCACTCGGTATCCAGACGCAGTGGCGCTCCCGAGTATCGAAACTGAGCGAGTGGCCGAAGCCCTGGTCGAGATGTTCTCCCGATTTGGCGTCCCCCACGAGGTACTGAGCGACCGTGGCACGAACTTCACATCGGACCTGATGAAGGAAGTAGCGCGGCTCCTTTCCGTGCGCCAGCTCCACACCACCCCATATCACCCCATGGCGAATGGCTTGGTGGAAAAATTCAACGGCACCTTAAAATTAATGTTGAAGCGCATGTGCGCCGAAAAACCGAGAGATTGGGACCGCTACCTGGCACCTCTCCTCTTTGCCTATAGGGAGGTTCCGCAGGCCAGTATGGGGTTTTCACCCTTCGAGCTTCTCTACGGCCGCCATGTGAGGGGACCCTTGGCGATACTGAAGGAGTTGTGGACGAACGCCGACTTGACTGAAGAAGCTAAGACGACGTACCAGCATGTCTTTGACCTTCGGAACCGTTTGGAGGAAACGTGCCGCCTGGCACACGAGGAGTTGGAAAAAGCCGGAGCACGGTACACGAAGCTGTACAATCGAAAGGCGAAGGAGCGGAGTTTCTACCCCGGAGACAAGGTACTGATTTTACTTCCAACCGACACGAACAAGCTGCTGCTGCAATGGAAGGGCCCTTTTGAAGTCCGGGAAAAGAAAGGTGAAGCTGACTACGTCGTAGACACGGCTGGCGGCAGAAAAATCTTCCACGCCAACTTACTAAAAAGATACGAGGAGAGGGACAGCCCCTCCACCAAGGTGTGCAACGTGACATTTGGTGTTGTGGAATCAAGCGAGGACGAGAATATTCCAACCCCTGACTGGCTGAAAGTAGAAGGGGAAGAAGACGTGAAGCTCTCCGACAAACTGGACGCTCAGCAGATCGGACAGCTGCAAAGAATTGTCAGGGAACACGCTCGTATTTTCTCGGATGTCCCGGGCAAAACTGACTGGGTCCACTGCAACCTCGAACTCACCACGAGTAACCCCGTCCACGTGAAACAATACCCTCTTCCCTTTGCAACGCGGGAAGGTGTAGAGAAAGAAGTGCGGGAGATGGAGAAACTCGGCATCATTGAGAAATCAGAGTCCCCTTATAATTCGCCAGTCATTTTGGTAAAGAAACCCGACGGGACAAATCGACTGTGTATCGATTTTCGACGCCTGAACAACGTTCTGGTGGCCGACTCCGAACCTATGACAAGAACTGACGCGGTGTTTGCTACAGTGGGAAAGAAGAAGTATTTCTCGAAGCTCGACTTCGTGAAGGGCTATTGGCAGATCCCGCTGACCGAAGAGTCCAAAGCGAAGACGGCCTTCTCGACGACATCGGGACTATATCAGTTCCGCTTCATGCCATTCGGCATCAAGACAGCGCCTGCTGTATTTGCTAAGTTGATGCGGAAGGTCGCAGAAGGTATACCCGGTGTGGACCACTACTACGATGATGTACTGGTAGCTACCGAGACATGGGAGGAGCACCTGAGGTCCCTGGGACTGCTTTTTGAGCGCATACAGAGGGCTGGGCTTACAGTGCGCCCCAGTAAATGCGAACTTGGGGTAGAAGAAATCGACTTCTTGGGACACCGAGTTGGCAGGGGCAGATTGCAACCACTGGGGAAAACACTCGACAAGATCGAAGCTGCACCACGTCCTTCAACCAAGCGACAAGTGCGCGCCTTCCTCGGTTTGACAGGGTACTATCGGGAATTTATCCCGAATTACGCAGAAGTCAGCGCTCCCCTTACAGATTTAACTCGGAAGGGCGAAGCTAACTCGGTGAAATGGACAGCAGCCCACGAGGAGGCTTTTCGAAGTCTCAAACAACATGTCTCGACGGAGCCGATACTACGGCTACCAGATTTGCACCAACCATTCGTACTTCGAACGGACGCATCGGACACAAGTCTCGGAGCCGTGCTCATGCAGGCCCACGAAGGCAAGCTCCACCCCACAGCTTATGCCAGCCGAAAGCTGCTTCCTCGGGAGGCTTCCTATAGTACCATCGAACGTGAATGTCTCGCGTTGGTATGGGGAATTCAGAAATTCTCCATGTACTTATATGGTGTACATTTTTGTGTCCAGACAGACCACCAGCCTCTGAGTTATATCCAACGGGCAAAACAGCTGAACGCTCGAGTACTTCGATGGAGTTTACTACTCCAAGAGTACCAGTTCACCATTACGCATATTAAGGGTAGCGAAAACGTGGGAGCCGATTACTTGAGCCGGATATAGTTCTTGAGGCCTATGAGCATGTTGTTTTTTTTTCCTTCCATCGGTTGTTTTCTGTTTGTATGAACGTATTTCATTGTATAAGAAGTGTATTTCGAGTTATTTTCTTTTTGCTTGGTGCATTGGTTGTTTTACTTGTTGTAATGCACATTGAAAGATTGCCCTACAGTAAAGGAGCGCACCTGTTCCGTTTTGTTTCGTAGTATACATTCGTGCAGTGTATTCTGTATTGATGGCTGCCGTACACGGCTATTTCCTCTTCTTGGTTGTATGGCGCATTGATATTGTTGCGTGTAAATGAAGCTGGTACTCTAACAATTGTTTGTTTTTCCTTTTGTTGTTACTTTGATGTACTCTGCCTATGTATGTTGTGTATGAGAGGGACAGTCCTCATGCCTCCCTTGTTGGTGGTGTTTTGTTCCTTGTTTTCGAAAAAATTCCCCTCCGTGTGAACAAATGTTATGAATAACATTCTGAAAGTGGGGGGCAATGTCACGGACGGCTATTTTTGGCGACACCGCGTCACGGCAATTAACTGGCGCCGTACTCCCCGACTGACCGGGAGAAACGGCGGCGCTGAAAGGGAGCCGAGAAGGGCAGAATGGGGTGCTCTTCTTCAAACGTCGCCGCCGACGGTGAACCCTTTTGTAACTGTGGCGGCGTCTGCAAGGTCGTAGAAGGCCACGGTATACCCCGAAAAAGGATTAGACTACGAGACGCCACGGCTGAGAGCTAAGTGGTTGACCGTTCCCACGGAAAAAAGCGTGGGAAACGCTCTGGTGGCCAAGCCGTATGGCAACAGCCCGACAGGTTGTCACTCTCGCTAGTTGCGGGCCCTCTCCCAATTAAAAAGGGGTGGGGTCAAAATATTTTTGGGGCGGAGTTTCCCATCAATTAAACGCGCATGATTGGACCCAGGTAGAGGTCTCTTGTTCCCAAGGAAGAGAGCGAGGAGACACGAGGGGGATTTAAGCGCAGGATTTTGCCCTGCTAAGCAGACTAGTCGCTGACCAACATGGTGTAGAACCAGATCAACAAGCATCTCTTCTAGAAGTTTTTAGTGTGGCTCTGTATCGGCTGGCCACCTAAACTTAGCCGTTCGTCTAGCTGTGACGCGATATTAACGTCTGCAACGTAGACATCGGGACTTCGCCTCGAGTTAGCTCAACCTGCTCGAAGTCACCTGCAAGCACTAGCCTCCCGGAGCCACCAGCGTTGCAACACCACCGACATCGCAGTCGTGCCAGAACTCACTTCGACTTCTCGCATCCGATCGTCGGGGACACAACGCTGCCGGTCATCACACGTATGCCTTCACCTGTTCATATCTTCGAACTTTCTCCTCCGTCATTCTATTCTTGTTAGTTTGTGTAGTTTGTAATAGTCTCTCTCGTAAGCTGATTTATTGTTTCTGTTATATATTTCTTTAATTGTATCAAGCGTCGTTGTATTTTGTTAGTTGTATAGAAGTGTTGTATTAGATCCCGTGTGCTGCCATATCACTAGAGTAAAGTTTGTTTTGTTTTCTCACGTCTCTGATCTCTTCACTGTCTCTGCTTGCGTACGGAACGAACCAACCTGCTGTCATTCCCGTCGCCGACTTCGCGCTGGCGACGCTAGAGTGGCAGCTTGTAACAGAGAGGTAAAGTTCGTAGCTTGAGTCGTGAACACGAAAAGGAATTTCACTTCCGTTGCTATGTCTCTCGCTGGGTTATTGCGATCGAAACTCGATGAATCAATGAGCGGAAAAAATGATTCACGTCCTTCTCAGAGTGTTGCTACCTGCCTGGTTAATCCCGTGGCAGTTACGGGAGGTAAAGCCTCCTAGCCCTGTTATGGATTTACTGGACCTTGGGCGATATGGGACATGCGACTGCGATCATCCCTTAAAAGCGTGGCCTCCAAATACCAGGGCCAAGTGACCCCGCATGTCTTCCACCTGTCTTCTCGCGTGTCTTCCAAATAATATTCAGTTCTTCTTCATCATGCCTATAATTTGTATAAGCCTGTAAATAAGTCGGTGTCTGTAGTGTTCAGGTGTGACCGCTTTAGCTCTAGTAAGTCTATTGTGAGGGGTGGCAAACTTCCTCCTCCTCAGGTTGTCATGTTTGTAGATTTCATTCCTTTTCGTGGATGCATCTCTTCATTACCTATCTCTTTAAGGGTCCTCCAATTCATCAGAATGAAAGCCATATAAAAACGCGTACCGGCATGTATGTTGGCGAGAGAATGCTGCTGGCCTCTTTATTTGAATTTGCGGTAATGTCGTCGAGTGAGTTAACGTTTTATTCATTGATATGTGGGGTTTAACGTCCCAAAACGACCATATTAGTATGAGAGACGCCGTAGTGGAGGGCTCCGGAGATTTGGGCCACCTGGGGTTCTTTAGCGTGCACCCAAGTCTGAGCATAGGGGCCTACAGCACTTCCACCTCCATCGAAAATGCAGCCACCACAGCCTGGATTCTATCCCGCGACGTGCGGGTTAGCAGCCGAGTACCTTCGCCACTAGACCACCGCGGCGGGGCTAACGTTTGTTCTAAACCAATAAATGAAATATATATCAATTGCCTGTTTAGGTGTTAATCATAATTGCGACCTGTGGGTGATCATTTCACCATCTGAGAGCTCCAATGGCTTCTGTGAAGTCGATATATATTACTGTGTGTATATCGTCCATCATGTCTGGCCCAACGCGATGACTGCCTGTTCAGATATTTCCGGTTTGCTAGTGTAAACCATGGCGGGGTTGGTACTCTTGTTTTGGTGGTCGGCTATCGGCACTGCTTCTATGGTTCGTTCCCAATAGGCGGCTGAGTTCACAACCCAAGCTGTTATATCTCCTTTCTCCAATTTCTACATTGCAGCTTTAGTGACTACCCTCCCACTGATTTTATCTGTGGCCGTTTGAAGGGGATCGACCTTCTATTGACACGTATCTCATGGACAAGGTGTGAGAGATATAAGACGAATTAATAAAGCGTCGTGTGGTGTATCGGAAGTCCAGTTGCAGTAAATAAAAAAAGTGGGAATAACGCAATAGTTAGAGGGCCCGGTACGTTTCACCGATCATTGAGTGACCATGCGTTTGACTTCCGATCCATCTGCACCAACAAAACATTATCTTCTAGTCTTTTATTTGCCATCATTTGCGTGTATTTTACCAACACCATTTCTGTTATGAAAATGACGTCAGAGTAGTCTCGGTCGATCAGGCCATAAAATCCTTCCATGTTGAAACAGCCATCTTGGGCACTGTTTGTGTTCAAATGTAATGACAAGGAGATACGCAGTCTGATCCAGCAGTTTTGCGCAGCTGGCAAGCCACAAAAACCACCCGCATCCAAACAGCGAAATCGGCTCAAAGAACTCACAGCTTTCAGAATTATTCTGAAGGCCAGCCTATGTGAAGCAGTCCTTGAAAAATAATATGAACAATACTACATTAAATAACTGAGTACTTCATGCACGATTGTTGCGGATATATTACCTATTGATTCAAATATTTTTATCTACCCACAACATTGGTGTGTTAGGAAGAGTTTGAAAACTCACTAGACCAATTATTTGTATCCACTTTGCTGAGTTACAGAAAGAAAAATGTTCGTTGTGCTTTGAAGGCTTTCTCACGTACGTTTGTTGAAGATTAGATTGGTGTGTGGAGATCAGGAAACTGAGTATCCAGGACTCTAACAGCATCAGGCAGACATTGATAGTGCGGATGAAACTCTATTCATCTTTGGTTTGGCCCTTTATAACTTCGTGTTGGGCTTCTTTACTGCATACTGCAAGCTATTTTCTCTGAGACTATGTCAAAGACGGCTAGCAGCACTCCTGTCTGACTACCGCTGACGATGGCGAGTCGGCGATGGCATCGTGTGAAGATGACGGTGGCAGGCAACTGGCGACACCACTGGAAAAATTATGTCTGTCTGCTAGGCTCTTCCCGACACCACGCGTATGTAAGCACGCAGTCCCCCCACTCCATCGTCCCTGTTTGCGACACGTTCCATATATGTTGCCTGCCATCGCTCATCCTTTGCGTGTGCTTAACAGAGGCGTACATAGCGCGTATGGAAGCAATAAACGCGCTGTCACTATACTGTATAAGAAGCAGCGTTTGAGCCCTCGTGATGAAACAACAACAACAAAAAAAAAAACGCGACAGTTGTTGCCTGTTGCCAAACACAAAATCCCACAGCCCATAGCGACCCCCCCCCCCCTTATTGCCTGCTGCGTTCTGGTGTCGCTCCGCTGCCACATGGATTAGCAGTGACTGTCTCTACAAACCCACCGGTACATGTCTTTTACATATATCCACATCAGTGTAGGTTGCTGTGTTGATGGTATTGCTTCGGTCCCTTGATTACACGAAGTGTGCCACTCACTGCACGCGGAGGGGTCAAAGGCAATCTTGCTGTAACTAAAAATGCCCGAAATCACATAGGTGCTCTATTGCGAGCTGTTTGGCGTTAACAGACAACTCCAATAGGCCGTTTTATTTGAGGCCAGAGAAAAATGAGCCGTGAGTGACATCAAGACAGGTCTGATATGGCATATCTTAAAATGCCATATGGCATATTTCACTTAGCGAAAAGTGACTGTTTGTTGAGAAGAAATTTTGTTCACGCTCAAAGTCTCTTTATGTCACGATCTGGTCAATGTAATGCAGTATGTTCTATCCACTCCAGTTATTTAGCCTTCTGCACTAATATCCTCGTCATGACAAAGATGTAACTAAAGACTCAGTGAATATTTGTAATGCTAAAAAGTGTCATCACGAGGCTCCCTGGGAGAACTAATATCCATACAGTGTTTTAAAGTGCATCGCTCTGTAGTTAAATGTCTCATGGGATACTAAATCAAACTTCTAAAGAACAGGCCATTCTTATCAGCTACCAAAGCTCGTTGCGCGCTTTTGGCGGTCCTGCTATGCCGCGCATAGTGTACAGGTCGTTGCCGCTTCTGTAAAAAAAAAACGTGATGAAATTTGAAAGTGCAGTTCTTCTAGGTTGTATTCCCACAAGCTTAAAAGAAAACCCACACGTCCTACTCTTCAGAACTTACATTCAGATAGTGCGCTTTGACCTACCGTGGCTGTTCACCCTCACTAGACGTATAGATTTCGATTAGTTTTGTTTTGTCTTTTGTTAATGCAACTGCGGCAGCAACATTGTCCATTCCCTGTTTCCACATTTCCCGCCATTTTTGGAATAAAAGCAGAAATTTACGAATACGCGTTCTGTCACATCATCACTGTCATCGTAGACATTATCATGAAGTAAACTGCGGGGCAAGGTCTTTGTCGGTGATATTCAACTCTCTTTGCATTGAGAGGGCTGGTTACATTTTATGCCAGCTATTTTTTTCTTTCATTCCTTTGTTACACATAACGCTACCTTCTCCTCGACTATACGATCTACCGATCCCTTGGTACCTATGCCGACGTCCTAACCAGCCATCTGTTATCTGTCCTTGTGATGTAACCTTTTCGGAATTATATTCTCAAAGAAGAAACATTCATTTGTGAACTCCAGCCCTTAAATGCCAACCTCCCACCCACCCACCCACTCAGTTGCTTAACCTTCCCCAAAGGCACTGGTTGGACCTGTATTACCTGGTATGGTGACATTCTGACGACATCGCGTAGGTATGTGTGACGTCCCTGAGATTGAAGCCCTTTCTGAGAATCGAGCATGTTGAGGGGTCCCCACATAAAGTAGTGCAGATTTCCTAAGTCAAACATGTTTCAAAATTACCCATTTCCAAGACTGACAGAGAAAAAAGTGAAATAACCATTGTATCTTCGTGTGCACGCCAAAGAACTCCAGGTGGTCGAAATTCCCGGAGCCCTCCACTACGGCGTCTCTCATAAACAAATGGTGGTTTTGGGAGGTTAAACCCCACATACCCATCAATCAATCTCCAGGCAAAACTGTCTTCTTTTTTTGATCTTGTAGATCGAGAGGCTCAGTCTCACCCCGGTGACACCACCCTCAAGGTGGAACAAGATGATCTTGAAGTCAATGCATAACCACGAAGAGAAGCACGGGCAGCCACTGGAGAAACAGGCGCGTGCTATAATATACCACATTTGCAGAGCTGAACTTTTTTTCTTTGATGTCACATTACCGAGAGGCGAGATCGTATCTGGATTGGGGTCCTTTACTCCTACAGGGCCAGGTGGATCTTAAACGAGCAGGCAACGACGGTTATGCTGAGATAAAATTTTGCTGTCTCAAGTAAAATCTTTTTTTTTTGATTTGGTGCTTGCGTGGTAAGTCACAGATGAGGCCACATTTGAAGTCTTTATTACCAAGTGCCCCCCTCGCGAACTTTCTTTCAGCATGAGGGTGACTAGCCGAGCTATACTTAAACCCGAGTTGCAACCCCACCGAGGCTGACACAGGGAATGAAAAAGGGGCTTCCGTCTCGACATTAGTGTGTATACAGAGCGCTGTCGACAGACCGCTACGCTTAGCTTGCAAACAGACGCACCCGCCTACCAGAACGAGCATCTTTAAATAGGAGGGACTGACAGAAATGTTAATGATGGAAGCGTAAGAATGCACTTGTTTCGTGCACTTTCCCTAGAAAAACAAGCAAGCAAAGACAAAGAGGTGAAGGCCTACACCCGTACTAGAGTTCCTTGGTTCGTTTCATGGCATATTTCTCCCGGTTCTGGTATTACAGGAATATTTGAAAAGCCCCAACCTAGCTCAGCATGGAGCAAGAGCCAACAACCATGTACCTCACTAACAGTGCATCCATGGCGCACCGGATACTGAGGCAAATATAGTTAGGCATGCCACCGTGCTTGGATCGCGGTATGCTGTCGCTCAAGCCAGTGAATAAGCAGTGGCGCAAACAGAAATTCCCAAGCATAACAGAGGACATAGCGATTTGGCAGATAGAACAAAGACTTACCCCTACTTGAAATATTGAATTGCTGCACAAACTTGAAGAAAAAAACAAGAGAGACAGGAAAGAGCGCAGTTTTTTTTTTCTTCAAGTTTGTGCAGCAATTCAATTTTTCAAGTATGAACCAACTAGTCTGCAAAAAAGTATTACTTACCCCTAATTTGGAATAACTCCTAAACATTTCTAAACATTCGTCTCTCACAGGTTCCTTGCGCATAACGGTAACTGCGAATGCCAAGATTGTCAGCGTAGCGAGAATTACTGAAGAAACAGGGTTAGCTAGAGGTATAGTAAGCTTTCCACATAACCTGCGAAGAACACACAAAGATATTTTAAACATAGCTGTGTGGTTCGCCTTCTCTGCAGGTTTCCTTTGATGAATACAAGGAACAGGATGTTCCCCAAAGGTTGATAAGAATGACTGCGCCTTAGGCGCGTGCCTGTCATAATTAACGAAGAATGCGAAAAAATAAAGGCTGATTAAGCGCACAAAGGAAACAAAGAGATGAGTTTCACTATTTTTTCTATTATCGCAACAACTAATTTTATTGTGTATGATAAAGGGAAACTAATACTGCAAAAGAAATAAAAACAGAAGTGTTGCAAAATGGCATAAATCTAAGAACGTACAATGTATCATAACTGCAGTACAGGTAGCGTTCCATATAACTGTCGTGTAGGGCTAGCATCTTTGGAAACCTGTGGGTCGCATATAAAATTCCGCTTTCTAACTAGGAATTCATACAGCTCAAGCACTGCTTAAAGACAAGTTCCTATAGAAAACGCTGTAATTTACTTGAAGGAGATGAGTATCATCAGGCCGCATTTTTATTACATGAAAAAAATAATAAAAAAACGTAATCTGTTCAGATGATTCGACACTTCAGATTTGCTTCGCCAGGATAGGATGCTGGAGTTGCATGATTCTATGCTCCTCCATGAAACGTCAAATCAATCAATTTATTGGGGATTTTGTGTATTTGAGATTTTGTGTGTGTGCTTGTTACATTCAGTTATTTAGTACAGTATTTTTATGTGCTGTGGGATAATAGCAAGGCAGGAACAGGAGTACGTAAAATCCGAGAAAAAAAAACACGCATGCTTGTAAGGTTCAATGAGGGTGTACGAATGAAAGCTCATATAAAAATAAATACCGAAAAATTAGCGTGGTTAACCTCTGTTGTTGCCAAGCCAGAAGGCGTGGCGGAGCTTGGCGGCCTTCTTCAGTATATGAAAGTATCCTAGCCTAGAAATAGCCAGTGAAGCGCACATGTCGCCACATGAAGATATAAAAGAGCAGTTGAGCCTGGAAAAGTCAGGAGGATAAAAAGAAAGAAAAGTTGAGGCTGTGCGACTTTCTCTTTATTCATTCCTCTCTTTGCTTCTCTTTCTTTTTTTTCAGTGTCTTTCTTTCAAATATTTTCATTTTGTTTGTTTCTTTCGCAGCAGCTCTATTGCTCTTTCGATGTGTTCTTTTCTGGTTCTCTCCTTCGTCGTAAGGTAACCATATACTCACATGAATACAGCGTCAAAAACGGAAGACAAGAAAAAGGAGTTAGACAGCGGCACTGACCGGACTAAAAAGGAGAAGTTTCGCGAATTGCACACGGCACAGACGTACATGGCGACAATGACACGTGGTTCAATGGTGAAACACTTAAAAGAGTCAATGTACTAGAAATAAAAATAGCTAAAGTGTATGCTTGGGCGAGTTGGTACGACACATCCCAATGAAACAGCGCCAAAAACGAAGGACGAGAAAAAGGAGACAGACAGTGGCACTGACCGGACTAAAAAGAAACTAGTTTTGTGTCTTGTACATGTTGGGCCTTTTTAATTGTTTCACCGTTGAACCACGCGTCATCGTCGCCATGTACCACTTGCGCCGCGTGCAATGCACAAGTTTCTTTTTTTTTTACAGTCCTGTCAGTGTGTCTGTTTCGTTTATCTTGTCCTCCGTTCTTGGCGCTGTGTTTATGTGAACAATGTCAAACCAATTCGCAGAAGCAACTTCTTTTCTAACCATATAGTTTCCAAGAATGCTTCTTCTAGCCTGCGTGGGTTTTCGAGTGCTAACGACCCTCACCTTCCCACCGTGAGTTGTCAGTTTTGAACATCGCCTCTCCAAAAAACTTTACATTTCTTTATTCACTTTCTTCTGCTCTACCTCTCTCTTTATATGTGCCTCTGCTTCTCGCACCCTTCTTCCAACACATCCCTATGTGATGCATGATGACGAAATAACCCGGCGAGGTTGTTTGTTGACCACCTAATGGCCTAACTTCAGGAACAAAAAAAATGTGCTGCCAAAAAGAAATATTCTTATTGACTGAACTCTTTTTGAATTATTTCCGGGGTTTTTCGCGTCAGAACACACGATCCTTAGTATCCATATTAACTTTGACATCTTCCGTATCTTTAAACGCCTAGCAAACTCTAATTATACAGTAGCTTCTGCATGTCACTCCAGCGCGATAAGAGCCGTGAAGTATTGAGCCCGTGTACTGATGCTCAACATTGAAGTATACCATAACCACCAAAAAATCCTGCGGGGGACCCCTTGAATCACTATATAGTCATAAAATACAACTATAGCGATTAGTTAAACACCCTGCCAAACCACTCACGTAGTCCAAGAGCGCCGTGTATATTTGCGCGCACGCTTACCTGTGTAAATAATATTGCAATCCCTACAGAGGAGGCAGCCGAATGCCACAGCTTGTACATGCATACGTGTCTTCCTGCCAGGGACGTGCTCGTCGCTCAGGACCGCGCGCCTTCCGGCAGGAGCGCTTGTTATAGTTAGTATTGTTTATCCCCGACGTGACGTGAAAGCGGGTTAGTTTTTCGGCTAATTGGTTCCGGCTCTTCGAAGCAGAACGAGTGCGGCGGGAAACGAGGAAAGCTCAAGATAATGCTGCTAAGACGGGAATGCCCGATTGCGAAAAGGAAGACAGAATGGATGCAAAGACACCGGGTCCTAGCTGTACGTGGTTCGCCAGCCACGTCTTGTGCTTGGCAAAGTATATGCTACGGAAGCCGCGCAAGTGGTATACAGGTGCTTGAAGGACTCGCTTCGCACACTTCACAATGCGGTACCTTTGTGTCGAGAATGCTATCCCCGGAATAACCATTTAATCTTCGTTTGCTGCTAGACTTTCTGCGAGAGTCATATTGATTCTCGAACCCCTGAGACGACATTCCACCACAGTTAAACAAAAGATATGCAAATAAAACTAGGCATATTTGATTTATTGCCTCTACAAGCTGCATGGATGTAAAGCTGCGTTATATACCGATATAGTACCTACGTCATGCGGATTTTAACCAACAGTACATGACTCTGAATTGGTGCGAACGAAAAAAAACACGCACTGACCTCAGGGCAAAGAAGGGTGTCCCTATGTTCAGTTGATTGTAACTCGGTTCTTACCTGCGAAGGCTTGCCCTCAAGGATCCTAAGAGAGAACCTAATAAACAAACAACGCAATACTTCACCATCTAAAAGCACGCAAGCTATTGGAAATTATATGACGCGCTTCAAAATGTGAAACGGCATTTCATGCTTGCGGCACTTTTTCTTCAGCTGCGAATGTACGTTATGAAACGAGTCATTCTAGATTTTATGGAATCGTCCTGTTTACGAAATACATGAAAGGCTTATGAAACGTGGCCCACTATCCGCATGCGACCATTAGCCCTTTACGTTGCAGCCCAGCGCACACATGACTGCCTCCGTTCTTGATATCGTCCCAATAATTATGTTCAATAGCTACGCAAACGTAGGTAGCATTACCATTTTTTTTTTCGTGGGACGCATCGTGCGGTCATCATGTGTGAAGGGTGAACAAGGTATCTACATTTTAGAATCGCCACCCGGGTATGGATATGCAAAAAAAAATACACCTATGTGATTAGATTAACGTGCACGTTGACCAACTACATACCAATGACTTTATTCCGTACTACCCTCTATACAACGTGTCTCGTAGATCTAATTTTCTGTTGGCGCGTAAAAGCGCAACAGTTATGTAAAACTAATATGTCGTATTTTTGTTCTATGTTTCAGAGTTGGTTGCAGAATCTTTAAAAATGGTTTGGTATTTGTCACTGAAGTCGGCTAGCTTCAGAGTGATGAACGTGTTACAGCATTTTTCATTTTGGCGTGCCTCTGTTGCCTTCATTCATTGCTTCTGTAAAGCAATGTGGCTAATTTAGCCTATTCGTTTTCCATGCTCTTTGAGTAGGAACAATTGAAAAACTCTCACGTTCAAAAGAAAAGTCTTGGCAGTAACACAGTGGGAAATCTATCGGCAGCGTGTGGTCACCGATTCTTGCCTAAGAATCGGTGACTCGAGCGATCAAGCTAAATCCTATTTTGGTTCGCATTCCTTGTTGTTAACTATCAAGGATTGCTCAATGTGTCTTGACGATTGTTTACTCACGTAAGTTGTACGGATTATTATATTTATTCTACAGCATGCAGCAGGCTTGTTTCTATTGTTTGCTTCTATTTTAAAGGACTTCTGACAACGCCAGTTTTTTTTGCGAATTTCATGCTGTAATTTGTAGCTTTGCGTCTGGTAGTTCTAAAGTTATATCGTAAATGCTCTGAAGCATCGTGTAACTAACACTATAGTGGCTTTAATTCAGAACAATTTTGCGTCGATTCGAATCGCCCGTTTAAATATCGCAAGAAACCAGCGTTCCCAATGTGCCTAAGGCTAAGTTCTCTCAAGCCTATGTGATGCTAAAACGCACAATTTTTAACAGAGGTACACACGTACGGCGAAGAATGAAACAATTTGGGTGCTTTGAGCGTGAGCCGATTAGAAAAAAGAAAAGCATTCCTGGCGTAAGCATGCAAAACCACCTTGAGAGAAGACTGACAACAAAGCGAGAGGGGTGACAAACAACAGTTCTCACCGGTGCTGGTCGGCATATTGTGCCCATCCTGAAAATACTAACCTCTGCGACGTTACAAGGCGAGTCCCAGTCTACGTAAAACCACAGAAACTGTCGATTGCACCTGAATGCTCGGAAGAGTACGCAACCTTACTTTAAAATTAAATTGATAAACATCTGCAAAATACTTGCAGAATTCAAGGTGCTTCGACAACTCGAAGCACAAGGTGCTTCGAGTTGTCGATGAATTCGACCTCGCGCTGTCAATTGCTAGGTTCCTGGTTAGCTCAGTTTGCAGAGTGACTGCCCCAGATAGGCATTAGTCCCGGGTTCGAACCCCAGACCAGGACGAATTTCTGAGCAACTAAGTGGCTTTTCTTTTGAGAAATCTGTATTGTTTTTCTTGTGGCTTCGTGTGGCTGTCTTCTCTTTCTTAAAATATATTCAGGCTACGGCCGTCGCTAATAATGAGTAAGAGGTGGCCCCGCATGCAGGACTATCAAATCACAAAAGCATCTGAAGTGTTCGAATTCGGTGTCAGGTGTTCTTTGAATTATACGTACACAAGCAAAAAAGTTAATCATTGCACAGCACACTTTATCTCCTTTACATGCACAGAATTTCCTGTATCCCCTGCATTAGAAGAACGTGCCGCTTGCGCACGTTCATAATGCTTCACCTTACTTTCCATTTTATTTCTCTCTCCACGCGACCCCGTTCATTTCTTATTTCTGTTTCATGTCATCAATTTGTTCTATTTGCTTGCATATGCAGAGCTTGCTTGTTAGACCGGAAATTTCAAGTCCACGCCAGTTTCTCGCTACCCGTGTCGCATTTTAAATCGAATCCAAACACGGAAAGGAAGCCGCATGCTTGCTGACGACCGCCGTGGCACCTGTTTTTCACCGGTTTTGATTTTGACAATGTTACGAGAGAGAGGAGAATGCTGCAGTATGAGCACGAGTGGTTCGCATATATTGCAACAGGACTGCAACAAGAGTGAGTGAGTGAGTGAGTGAATGGGTGAATGGGTGAGCGAGCGGGCAAGCGATTGCTGTCCAGCAATTGCCAACCGAGGTTATAGCGTTGATTGCATGCCTCCGTGTGGAAGTGCAATGTAGAGCCCATACATTTTCCTTTAATGAGCCAATGTGCCATTCATACGGAGTCGAAGAGTCTTTCCTTTAAAACACTCGAAAAACATGGAGAATGCTCGAGCATCGCCTTCGAGGTTGAAAAGTAATAGCTCAATCGGGCCTCACTCGTATCACTTTCTCAATTGCTAGCCGAGTTTCACTGGTCAGTAGACAAGAATAACGCCTGCGCGCGTAACACTGGCCGCCTCAAGCTGTCCCAGAATGCCTCCTGCGAGCGAAGTTGCGTCTATTAACTATGCTTTTTTTTCTTTTTGCAAACTGGTAAAGTACCCGCTACGTGTCCGTCGGGGGCTCATACGCAGCTACAGGCTCGCTACCCGCGGGCCATTGCGACATGCACAGTGACCATCAAGTGAAGCGTCAAAGTATGCATTTTGCGTACCTAAGTTATGTTGTAAACGTATGATCTATCTTCCTGCCACGCCCGGTTTCAAGAAGTTTTGCTATAAAGCAAACTGCGTATGTGGAAACAACATTTGAACTACTCAAAAAGTACAGCATTTCCTTTCGTGGAACAGCTCACTGAACAGTCACTATAAAAAATCAGATCTCTCAGCGTTTCAAAGCACACTGCAGAATAAATTTATTCTCAGGGAAATGTGTGCTCAAGAACACAAAGTGCATTAGCGTGCAAGCCACAGTGTAAAGCTAACATTATTTAAAGTTTTTCGCAAAGTAGACGGACATGTTTTCTTTTTTCTTCTTCTTTTCGTCCTTTTTTCGTGCACCCTAGTGCCAGCGCCATTAGCAGGAGTCAAACCAGCAAATTCAAGCATTGCGGAACGCACTACTTAGCCTGCAGACGAGCAATGTCGCAATGGTTAACCTAATCTGCGGCCGCTTTGCGTCGTATTCAACTACAACCGTTCAGAGCAAAAGGCAATCAGCCGAAGTGCAGCTATAAAACCGTCTCCGCTATTCTCCACGAGCGGTCAGATATCACTCGTCTCAACGCTGCCCTTTTTAGTCCTCGTTTGAGCTGACTCTGGAACAGCCGAGACTGAAACGTATGCCCGCTCCCGATGCACTCATCTGGAAGTATCTTCCGCGTGATACCAGCGCTGGGTGGTTGCTTTAACTCAAGTTTCTATTTTGCCGTCGCAAGCGCCCGCCGACTTTCGTGATGGGCGCGCTCGGCGCGCCCCCTATCATTCAGATAGAATACGCATTGGACGTTGCCTTGCACACGTCAGCTGTTGAAACAGAAAAAAAAAAACACATGACGTTACTATTACTGCCTGGCTAGTCAGGCAACGCGCATACGTGCCCGCTGTGTGATATGGTTTCGAATGATAGGTGGACGCAAAGGCAGCTTGCGCCAATATGCCTAAGCTACATAGGGCTTGCGTGACCTGGACGGAATGATAAGTCCGCTTTGCAGTTACACCAACGTCGCATTAGCCGAATGGAGGAAAATTAACAAACTCATTGATATAAAAACGCCGTTTGATTTATAACGGCCTATTTGTGTAGACTGATCATCTTGCGTCTACAAAACGCGTACTGCTGATGATATCGAGAAAGGGAGAGCCAGACTCTGCTATAAAACTTTTAGGAAAATGACACCAGCGAGGTACACGAGGACTAGTGAGCACTGGAAGGAAAATATGTAGATATAACAAGTCCCCTTTCAGATTAACACTATCACTTATCAGGAGGCAAGTTCATGGGGTATCTGAGAATGAACATGGGTGTCTGCTCTACGTGAACGCTTGGTGCAGATGGACGTCTGTTCATATTTGTTAGAGAGATAACAATCGCGAAGATATCAAGCCGGAGGTTGCCACTACTCGCCGCGTGGCATGATCACGTAACAGAGCCCGATTGATAGTTGCTTGGACTGGCCTTCTAACTCCACAACACAACGGTGCCCGCCTTGCTGCAGAATAATGTTCGGCCAGAAACTGTCTTCGTAATCAATGCCACCAGTTTTATATGTGAACATGATTAGTCAAGCGATTCGTTCTGCCGATGTAACAAACGACTGAATAAAATATGACAAATTGTAGCTCACAATACCTTCACTGCATATTACCAGATAAATAGTTGGACGTAGAACCAGTGTTTTCTACGTGATTCACGGCCATCGCACATGGTCCGATTCAAATGACTCTTTGCTTTTTGTGGCAGAGCGAAAATTACCAAGAAGAACGCCGCCATGCTTCAATTTCAAGAAAGCAACAGACGTTTACCATTCACCTGCAATAAAAGTAAATTTTACCTCGTTTGCTCAGAAAGGTTTGTCTGTGCATGGAGATAGCCTTCCGATTATTTTTTTTTCTGAACTCAAAAAACCAACTAGTGTCCTGCACAAGATAGAAATATTCATAAAACTAATTAAATTGAGACCTGATGCAAACCATTTTAGTCTAATAACTCATTTACATTGCATGTCAGAGCCCATTAAGAGTAATGATATTTCCTTATGCTCCACAGGGAAAGTGGGCAAATGAGTTGATTTAAACGAGTGTTAACTTTCGTTGTGGCCAACTCTTGTTGTCTGGAGTTTCTGTGGGCAGTAGCCTTTCAGAAACATTATTCAAGGTTCGGTGACTGCAATAGTCCTGCAATAGTCCTCACTACAATAGTCAGTAGTCCCTACGACTATTGTAATGGGGACTATTGCAGGATGGACACCAAAATACACAAGTTACACAACAATTGAAAAATAAAAATGCATGACTGCAGATATTCTATATTGCTGCATGGAGTGTTAGGAAAAGAAACTATGTGGCAAAAATGATTAAGAATTGGTTGATTTATATGTAGGGTTTAACGTCCGAAAACCACCATATGATCATGAGACATGCCGTAGGGGAGGGCTCCGGAAATTTCGACCACCTGAGGTTCTTTAACGTGCTCCCAAATCTGAGCACACGGGCCTACAGCAATTTCGCCTCCATCTAAAATGCAGCAGCCGCAGCCGGGATTCGATCCCGCGACCTGCAGGTCAGCAGCCGAGCACCTTAGCCACTTAACCACCGCGGCGGGGCATGGATGTGATTATCAAGCAAATATGAATTGTATTCACATCTTCAGTTATAAAGACGGGCAATCTATTCCATTCTCCAACTGGCTGTTGAAAAAAAAAGAATGCTTAAAACAGTTGGCGTCGAAATGGCATTCCTGTAGTGGTAATGAATGTATGTGGCATGATTGTCTGGTGTCTGAATTAGATACGAATCTAGAGCTGTCGATGTTTAGGCGCGGGAGAACAACTTATGAGCATTTCTAGGTGCGCGAGTATAGCGTCATTCCGCAATGTTATTAGCCCAGCTCTTGTTCAGTAGGTGAATTCAGGAAACAGCATTTAGTATAGATAACGATAGCCACATTTTTGTACACTTTGTAGCCTTTTAATTAGGTCATGTATGGCCATGAACCAGACTGATGATTTCAACTAGGAAATCAGATGGCATGGCCTTGCTTAGGTTAGTACAGTATACCAAGAAGTGGGGAAAGAGAGGTGGCAAGGAGGAAAAGGATGCCACAGGCTAAGTCAAGCCATGCTACTTTCTAAAAAAGGTGTAATGACGGACACCCTTGGTAAGGAGCTGTCCCAGTTTTATTTTGATCTATTGTCATTCAACATCTCCTTCGCATTTGACTACATTCACTTGGAAAATCAATATGTGAACGTCAGCGTTGTCGCAGAGCTACATCGTGTTCTTGAGTGTCACTCGATGTCTTCCTGCTACCAACAGACACAGGCTGAAGATGTGTTTTTGTGTCCTGAAACTTGTAACGCTATAAACTTGGGTAATAATATATTTCATCCATGCAAAGTAATCTTGTTAGTCGCATATAGGATTATGGCTAGGGAAAAATGAGAACTAAGCCTGAACAAAAAAACTGCATAAAAGAACTTGGAAGGGATACGTAATCCTGAGTAAATTGGAACCGTTGCACAAGATGCGAGAAAAAGAATGTCGGGGAAAAACAACCAAAAACAGTGATTGCGTCGACACACGTGGTACTCAGAAGCACGTACACACAGACGCCTACCAAGAAGAACGAAGGTTCTCAGGATAAAGAAAAGCAGTAATAGGACATCTGTAGGTGCGAACGCTCAGACCAGCTAGCGATAAATCGTTAGTCCCAGCGCAAGTGGTGGGCTGCCTTAGCAACAAACGAAACCTGAACTGCCAGCCACGACTGCGCTTCTGCAATAGGCAGGCAGTGAGCGGAGACGTTAAGCCCAAATCGCATCACAGCTAAAATGAAAAAGCACAACCCCGCGCACGTAGCCTATGACCAGCCTGCCTATGGTCTTATGTCTTCGGAGCAGTCCCTGTAAGTTTAGCATTCGGCGAATAGCAAGAATGCAACAAACTACACTCGAAGCTCTAGGGACTGTATAGCAGTGATTTACTTGCCCTTCAGCGTCGCTAACGTTCACGGTCAGGCAAGCGCTGGCGTTCCAAACTTGGAGCCTGCTTGGCGTCGATGCCGGCAAGGGAAAAAATTATTTGTGATGCACCGTCCCTCTTTTCAGTCACCCTTGCTCTTTCATTCTTTCCCTTACCCGAACCCTCACTTTCGTACACTTTCCACCCCTTTACTTTATTGTAGAAATCACTTGCAAAAGTAAACGAAGTTTTTCTATTTTTCAAATAAATATTTAGGTTGGAGTAACTTTTTCACCGACACATATCCCATGCTTTACCATCCCTATCGGTCATTTGCCTTCTCATACTGACGCGATACCATGCCCTATACCTACAACTTTCGCTGCTATCATAATCACATCCGCTCTTCGCACCTTCACTTCTCTCCTCGCCTAGCAGAAATACTACGCATGGCGAGGCTATGATTCACCCTCGCCTTCTGCCTTTTCGTTCTGCTCCCTCTCGCTTATATTCACCGGGATTTGTTTTAGTTGCGAAACGTTCATTATGGAACTTCGGCTACTATCTATCTATCTATTGATATAGTAGCCGAAGATCTATCTATCTAGACAACGACTTTTAGCTCTTCTGGCCGTTTCGATAGTGGTATCGAAACCAAAGTGATATAGAATAACATGATGGTATGAGGAGCAAGAGTGACTGGCCATTAAAAATCATGATATGCATGTCATGAATATGGGGATTTAGATTTCGTGGTCTCGCTGCTCTTGCGGTGGTTTCGTTCTCATGACACATTGTGAAACTTGTCAGGCATGACATGTCTGCATGGCGATTATAAGGGACAGACCCTAACGTGGAAATTATGACATGCATGTCATGTAAGTCATGACTACACGCCACGCTCAAGGTGCGTTCGCACTGGTTACGCTAGCTTCACATATACCAAGTTTGCTATTACGGAACGTGAATGAATGACGAAGGTATGTGAGTGGTGCAGCTATGCTAATTATGAGATGCGTGTCATTTAAAACATGACTGCATGCTGCGCTCATAGTGCGCTCGTGGTAGTTTGGCCAGCTTCACATATACCAAATTTGGTGTTACTTGGCGTAAATGAACGATGTGCCAACATGACAATCATTACATGCGTGCCATGTAAAAGATGACTATATGCTACGCTCATAGCATGCTCGCGGCCGTTTCGCTAGCTCCCCATATACCAAATTTTGTATCACGTGACGTGAATAGACTACGAAGGTAAATGTTACGTCGAAACAGGATAAACAAAACATACGTGTCATGTTAAACATGACTACATGCTATGCTCATAGCGTGCTCACGGCCGCTTCGCTAGCTCCACATATACCGAATTTGGTATCGCGTGAAGTGAACAGATGACGAAGGTAAATTAAACGTCCAAACATCATAATAATGAAAAGGAAGCCGGAAGTCATGAACGGCCTAATTTATGTCCACCTCGTAACGCTGTGCTTATTTTAAAGTGACAAATAAACCTTCCTCATTCATTCTTCGCATATCATCGATTCCCACTGTACTTGGGATCTGCCAATTTTATTGCACGACCCTAGGCTTTATTTGCTAGGCTTTACCATTCCTGTTTTCACTTTCTTGCTCCTCACCGTCAGAGCAGTCCTCCTCCTTTCTCTTTCACAACATTTAGCATACGATATTACACGGACATTGCTATATGCAATGCTGACTATGCAACGGTCAACATTCTCTCTTCCGCATGCTATTCCCTTCACCCTCGATTTCGTGTCTCACCACCTTTGAATTCTATACATGCATAGTTCTGCCTGATTGAGGTTTCATGTGGCAATGCTGTGCCTCTCTCCTCTTCATCCTTTCCTTTTTCCTCAACTTCACAGGCCTTTTTACGCACCCATGTGACACTATTTTTTTAACATAGAAGTGGTTAAGATTCGAGGTTAAATACTCGCTTATCCTTGAATACTCTGTGCTGTAGTCTCGCAACAACCAAGCTACAGCTGCGCACCACTTCGACAGTGCAGTTGTTGCCGACACGCCAATGGTGGTGACAGGAAGCGTGGCTGTCAAGCCTGGCGTGTGGCGCGAGCCAATTACCACCGACGACAAGGGCCACAATCAGGTTGCATGATAGTGTTTCGCACTTGGGTTAGGACGTACCTGAAAGGTTCGTAATAAGCTTTGGTTAAACTCTACGCTGTCTATCTACGCCCAGGAAGGACGCATCATCAGTGAAGAAAGATCAGGTTACGTTCTTACGGCTGACTAGCGTCACTGTTCATTAAGTTTTACGCAGCTAGTGTAAATTTCATGTATCCGTGGCTACGCTATACATGTCGGTGCGTTGCCATAGATGTCTGTGCCATTCTCTACCCCTTCCCTTTGCCTTCTCACATTCACATCACTTTTCACTTCGACTTCCCTTTCCTGACCTATTGTTATATACTTGAAATGACCGTGTACGCATAATTTTGCCTGCGTAACGGCAAGCGACGACATGAGACAGCATACGATTGCAAAGTAAATCAGTGTACGACAGTAGGGCCCATAAAGCGCTCATAATGGAGTTGAAGCAAGTGGGAACAAAGGTTCCACGTTAACATGAAGGGACCTCGTCACCTCGTCCGACAACTACTGTTACCCTCCACATCACAGTGATGTGAACAAATGCTACGTGAAAATTACCTGTTCTGCGCAGGCCTGGCGTTGTTTTTTTTTTTTTTGCCCTCGCCTAATCCCGCAATCATCACTTTTCACATACGCGCTACGCTGCTTCGCACACAGCGCTAATAAGAACAGGCTTTTGCTCATCCTTTCGCCTGATTCACTTCTACATACGGGCAAATTATCGCTGTGTCTACGCTGCCTGCTCTCTGCAGGCTGCCATTCTACTTTGTTGCCCGTAGCAGTGAGTTTCTTTCGTAATTTTTCATTCGCTTTTAACTCACGCTCCTGACAGGCGAGGTCCGGACCGGCAATGTCGCGGTGGGTAACGGCCGGTACGCGGTGGAGAGAGAACAGCGGCCGGAGGAAGAGGCGTATAACGAGGGCGCCACCTGCTGATCGTTTCAAGCTTCAAGCAGGGAACGCAAGGCGCTAGCCTTGTGCCTAGCCTAGGGAGTTTCTGGTGTCTCCGTTTTCTGATAAAAAGGTCGGGAAGAGAACTGAGGGAACACCCTTCATCCTCGCTCTTGTTCTCTTTCTCTTTGACTGAGTCGCTTTCTCTCTGTCCTTCAGGTCTCTCTCTCTGCAATCTCTGTGAGCTTTGGCGAACTAGGGTTCGGAGGGGGCAGGCATGGGGGTATTCAAGAGGAGTGTAAGAGGGTAAAGACTCCTCTCTCAGGAGATCGAGGCAAGTGCCGCCAAAAACGGAGGAAGAGGGCGCCAGTCGGGAGCCACTATGTGCTATGTTGTAATCCGTGGGGGTGGCGCTTCTCCGCGGTTTTGCTTCTGTTTTACTTCGCTTGGTCCGTGCCTGTGTGGCGTCGCACGGTGTGCCCGTGCGGCGCTTCCGAGGTGCCTCTGGAAGGCTTGCGGGTGACTCCCATTAACGAATGCTGCAGCAGGCAGCAGCCCACCACTACACTGCTCTCTCGCAAGCCGGTCATACAGCAACGCACGAAAAATATAAAAATAGTCTATTACCATATCTTATAAATATAATGAAGTGAAACATGGAAAATTCTATCGAGAAAAGCCTCTGGAGGCCCCTTTTGCTGTTTACGTGAAAACACTGTTTTTGCTGTATCACAAGCCATAGATAGCGAGAATGCGCGATGGTCTGTTCAACGGCGTCCCATACAAAGTGAACTGGCTATGTTTTACAAACTTCAATACGCGGTCGTATGACTACTAAGGGTTAAGGATGAGAGGAGTGAACGTACGTGAGGAACCCGAGTCTACTTGCTGTGATGGGTGTAGAGGAAGAACAGGTGGGAGGCATCAAGACATCACTTTTATTTTTCATCCACAAGTGGCAATGTTGCCAGGAGGACATAGTTTTTTTAAGGCTTTTAGCAGTGCCGTAAGCTCCCTTACATATCCGCTGTCAGCCAAAACCTATTTCGGAGCCACAAAAATTTGGTGACAAAGGCAAATCAGTGTCTTTTGCTTTCTTTCCGAAGTTAATGTATACAGTGCGCCACCACTGATTACGGCTTTGACGGTGCCACGATGGACCATCGTCTACGGAAAAGCTCAGTAATCAATGCACAAGCCAAAATAGTACATGCGAGTTGCAGAATATACGCGAGGACTACAGCGTTATGGTTTAGTGCATATAACTATGCATAAGCTATACATATCAATGAATATAGCTATACAAATCCCCTCAACGCACAATCTTGTTTCATCTTTCTGTACCATCGTACGTTTCGTTATCCTTTCGATCACGAGATGTCCTGAAGAACTCTGTGTTTAGCAGACAGGAAGCACCGATAAAGAAACTATGGGGGCTTGACGTTGGCATTGCTACAGATGATATTTGTGAACCTGGTGAAGCTAAGATATGTGTTGGAGTAGTTGCAAGGCCCTATCACCAAATGTACCTTTCTTTTCGCCGACGTAAGAAGCGTTATTAAAACAAGCGAGATAAATGAAACGCTTCCGTTGAGCAGAAATACCGTAACGGGTTTGGCATATATCCAAATGCGAGTAAGCGCCATTTCAGCGATCAAAGCAGGTCCGTATAAGCCAATTACAAGAAAAGACGTCACTACAGTAAAGATTACCTATTTCATTAGGGGTGACTAAGGAATTCTTTGCTAGTACGCCTGCTCAAATATAGGAAAGCTGAAATTTAGTGTTGAGCTAACGATTGAAGTTGCCAGGTTTAGTATGACAAATGTGTTTCCACATCGTTTTACTGTCGGTTATAATTGTATAGAGAAGTAATTACCATGCAGGTCCTGGCGCCACAAACGTAACCATCGAAATGGCTTTGAGCGGAGTGAGCAAACAATTCTAGCTAACGGCACCCTACAAACCTTACGCAAACATTCGTAAAGATGGCCCTAAGGTTGTGCAATGCAGTGCTAGTGTTGCGGCCGTCAGCATTCCTAATTTTCAACCTTGAACATTTGCGTCGCGAGTATTGCGTCACATGTCACTTCTTTTCGCATACGAAATGAGGTGCATTCTGTACCACTGTTGAGTCAGCAGCGAATCAGTACACTGACTGTTCTTAGGCTTTCAGAGCACATAGATGCACTTCTGCGCTGTCATTATACGCCTTGTGGCGTCACAATCACGTGATATCTGTGTTCGCTCACTAGACCTAACCAAAGTGGCTATCCTCAGTGCACGTTACGCCACTAACCACCCCGTTCTGATAATTATGTAGGAGAATTTTATACAAAATTACGTTACAACACCACCAGATTGTGTTTTGTGACCCTAGGCTAAAGACGAGAGCGCCTCAAAGCACTGCGAGCAAAATCGCAATGCTCTGAACAACTAGCGGAATGTGTAAAGCGTATTCGATATCGACCAGCCGAACGGAATTAGCGTCACGGAGTGCCATAGATTACTCGAAAGCCAGAGACGAGACTGTATGATGATGTGATGATGATTAGGAGGAATCAGGCCACTCGCCCAAGAGAATGGCTCAACGGAACCACAGAGGCTTTAAAGCGGTCAATAGACGGAGCTTACGAAGACGTTGCAAATTTAGACCCAGAATGAAACCATTTGCAGTCGACAGTACAGTCGGTAACATGTATCGGTGCTGCGATGAGACGCTCACACATTAATATCCACGTCTGGCCGAACTACGGCCGTGGTAGGTCTCGGCACTGGAATAGTATGGTGCGTTGCCCAGAATATAATAAACGAAAGACATTCCTCGGCTGCGCGAAACGAACTGTTGCCGATTAAATGCCTGACACAGGAACAAGTCGTAACAAGAGCACGAGCTTTCCTTGGCCGCACAGCAGGCTCGACCGGGAAGGTGGATGACGTCATGGCAGCTCAGGTTAGTTATGATTATGATGTTGCACCATCATATAATCCCGCCACGTACTGTACGTGGCTGTATTCTATGAATTTGTACTTTATACGGGACATGACGGCGACAGCTGTAGCAAACGTTGTTGAAAGTTTCTTTATAACTGCTACTAAAACAAACATGCATTTAGAGGGCCTATATAAGCGACCTTTTTTTATTATCACTGACTCCAAGGCAGTTCTCTTTTTTTATGTAGCAACGTGTCGAAAAGTGAACCTTAGGATGCTTAAATATATTTATAATTGTAATGAAAGGCCCAAGCGACATTCAGTGCACTGACGTAGACTGTACCAAAAGAATTTTTTTCGTCCGTGTGACACGTTTCTTATTAATGTTAGCTTTATTATAGGAGAGCCTGTCTTTCCCTAAGAATTTCATTTCCCGAGTAAGAAACAAAGATCATACTCAGCGAAAAAGGAATTTCCCGTTACGCCACAGAATCACATACAATGGTCACAGTTGACGTACAGTCAGTGTTTTACATTTTGACAGGTTCCACACATTATGATACCAGTCGCTGCTTTACATACTCATGCCTATGGCATAAAGAAAAAAAAATCACGTGGCGCGCAGGCGTTTTATTGGGGCTACACAGTAGTCAGACTCTTAAATTGAGAAGTTGGACAAATGCACGAGACCGCCTTTTTAGAAATTCCTCCTCTCCTGGAAAGAACAACTGTGTGTTGAAATCGTCTATTACAATATTGTACATTCTCGATGAAATTCGCCGCTGGTTTCTTCCGGCCTTGGCTTGATTTACTGCGAGCGCTTTATTTTCCCACAAGGCAAAGAGTATACGGCGATCAGCAAAAAGTGTGCTAATGCCATTTCGGACACCTTTTTCTCTCAATCAACCTATGCCCAGTTGGTGGTATGATCTGTCCACGAGGGATCTGAATATTTGGGCCATGCACAGCTCCGATTTTACGTGTGCTTTGAAAAGTGGGTAACCATGGCGTAACGATTTATAAGAATACTATAGGCACTCTACTTTGGGAGAACATAAATCCATCCCGTGGGCTTCACACTTCATGAAGCCCTGTTGACTGGCCAACGCTGCATCGGTTCTCACAACGATCTCGTGTGTTTAGGAAAAGTGGTTAACGATTTGGAATACTTGGAACTCCACTATGGGAGAGCATAAAGCCATCCCGTCGAACATCTGCTCGTAGCAGTCTGCATCTCATCCTACTGAATACAGGTGACAGGTTGTCACTTTTTAGGGTGCATAGCTTACAATTATTGAAGAATTCCATCTCACTCCCTTAATATGACTGCATTTGCTCGATTATACCAACCAAAAATCCCAAGATAATTCATTTGTAAAGAAATCCCAAGATTGTAACTTTTAGCTTTTTGTGCTTCATGCAGACTTTTCATTTTTCACTCTTTATTACACCTTCTATACATTGTAGCAGCAACCCAAAGTATTGCTTGACGACTTAGTCCTAATGCTACAACCGGTTAAGTAAAGTCTCTTTATACACCAAGTAAATCCTCTGTGAAGCAATTACCCTGCTACTCTTTGGTAAGTGGTGCATATAAATACGTTGCCGTTTGAACGTTGAAGGACGTGCCTTTTTGTGGCTCACTGGTGAACAACGCGCGCTGCGGAGCGAGAGGTCCCTCATTCGATTCCCATCGTTGAAAACATTTCTCTGAATTACTCCTTTGTGGCTTTTAAAAAATGCATACATACTTATAAATATTGGGCACATGACGGCGACGGCAAAAACCAGCCGCGAGTGTTCATATTTTATTGCAATCAAAATCAAACACAAAGAAAGAAGGACAGCGCTACACGTAGAAAGGAATGCAAGCAGTCACTGACGCCGGAGCTTTTCTGACCTTCAAGACTTGAGCGTTCTGGTATACGACTGAAAAATCGCGTCTTGTGAGAAGGCCCTGGACGAGCAGTGGGGATTACTGAAGCGCTGAAAACACTGCATTAGGAACCTCCAGCAGTTGCAGGACAGGTTGGGTTTTCTGAGTATTTAGCATACTCAAAAGCCTAAACATGTTGTGCAGAAGACATGAATGCATAGCAGGAATGTCCTGATCTTTCACAGGCAAGTCGAGGGGCACTCTTATTGACATGATCAACGTCTGCTGCAACCATTCGACTTGCTGCCGATTGTGATGTGGCTTTGATTGCGGCTGTGGTTCTGACTGCAGCTCTCGCTGCACCCTTGGTATGGATATGCCGCTCATACTTCCGTGTCCATGTGCTCTGGTGCAATCTTGTCCTCAGCAATCGGCTAAGACATGTCCTTTCTGGGCATCAGAACAGAAAGTGTCGCCTGTGAACAGCACACCACAGTGAACTACTACTGCTTCAGAAGCACAACACTCTGACAACAGCAGCGGCTTCCCAACAAGACGGTCTCACATCATCTTGTTAATCATCTCATTTCTTCCTGTATCTCGGGACAGTTTTTGAACGAGCTGTCGTGCAACCATAGGCCTTTGGAGCAGTGGAGAACCGTGGCAATGAAGGACTCTTCAACATACGTTTCGGCGCAAAGCGAGCAAAGTTTCGTGCTCTGATACAAGACACTCACTTGTCCAATCGTTTGTGACATCGGAGTGGCCTTAGAAGGATTGGTCGTACAGGATGCCGAAAATGGCGTTCCTTGAAATGCAATGGCAGAGTTAGTTTTACATACCTTGAATGTTAGTTTAATACAGCGACAATTGCCCATGTCATACCTATAAATTATACCAAAGCCGTCAACAACTGCTTTCATGAGACTGCCCAAGTCTGTGCTGTAAATGTCCACGTCGTAAATGTCCACGTCGTAAATGACATACAAAGCAAGTATTTGTGTTCCCGAAGAGAAATCCAAGGATAATAAATAATAAATCAAGTGAACGAGGGAGAACACAACTTACATGCTATTAGCATGTCAGCTCTGTTCATTTTTGCGAAAAACCAAAGAAGTTCATTGGTCTGGCTTTGGAACGTATAAGCGTGGTGTTCTGGGGTACCTAATTGCGTGGGCTTGTCGGCATATTTTTGCGCCGTCCTGATATTTATGTGAAATCGTTGGGTGTTGTGCTTCTTCAAATAGTAAATAGACAACACTGCGCACGTGGTCCAATCACAGTGGACGACAGATATCGCCTTTCAGACAAATAAGAAGGTCGCTGCAAATGCAGGAAGCTGCTTCTCCCCCTTTGGTTTTCAGGGGCAACAGTGAGAATTCTGTCTATATTCCACGACTGCATGCATGCCGTACCGGTGGTTTTGAATGTTTACTTTGTGTGCTTTTTGTGCCTTCTAAAAATTTCTTTATAGAAAAATATGATAATTGATTAGATTCTTGTTCCCAGCTGCATTATAATTATTATTTGCCGTCTGTAATTGAAAAATTTAGGGTTGTTTTTGCTTCTTATGGCTCAATTTTATCTTTGCCGTTTGCGAGAATTGAAGAACAATAGTAAACTACATAAATAATTAAGTGAAAAACAAGCTTTAATAAAATTTTCTTATCACACATTCCAGGTGCTTCTGGGTCGTCAACTGAGGTGCACTGGGATAATCGTGAAGAATAAGTCGCATTCCAGCCGCCACCAAAAAGTTGGTCTTTCAAAATGGGTGAGAGTTTTAACTACTTCAAATCTGCGCTCATCAAATTATTTACAATATGTGAACATGTCACTTTTAGCTCTGCTCTACAATTCATTAGTTTTGGGCTTAAGTTTTTCTCTCCTATCTGCATTTTGAAACAAACTCGCAGAACAAGTACGGCCTGAAGCTTACGACGGATAGCAATCGTCAACATAAGCATGCGCACAGCTGCCATCCCTTAATAAAGGGGAGTGCTTCATCTTGCCCATTTCTTACTCAGTGGGACCACTCCAGCCATTGTTTGATCTGCAAAGTGATGGGCACGTAGGTTTTTCACAATAATTGCACTCAAGAAGCACTGATCTTCCAGTTAAATAAATACGCACTTCCCCTCTTAGGACTCTGAAAAGGCGTGTACAAAGGGAGGTCATTTTTCGGAGCTACCCATTGCTTCATTTTAATCTTCGCACCAGTTGCAACACTCCTTTTCTTTGGGACTCGAGCAAAGGTAATAGGGTAGTGCGATGCGATAAAACTCGGCTGCTCCCAACAGAGAACCGTGCCTATGCCTATAATGATCCCATTTATTCCGCTAAAGTGGCAAACAAATTTAATTACAAATTTTATGGCCTGTTGTATGTACGCTAACAAAGAATTGTTAAAATTAACTCCTTTCGCATCGCCAAATGAAGTTAGTTTTTTTATAATTTTCTGTGAGACCCACATTTAATCAAATTCAATTTCCTGTTGGCGTTGGTAGTTTACAAGAAGGAAAAAAAGGCGGGCCCACAAAATAAAGGTTCTGGCGCTAATGGCAAGAATTTAAGAACGTTCAGATTGCATTACAAATATGATGGTGCCAACGTAAGTAATTAGAAATGCCGTAACAAAACTAGGTAGTCATTGCACTTTTCTCAAAAGGAACATTCCGTTAAAAAGAAAGCAAGAGAGAGAGAGAGAGAGATAGAGTATATAGAACACGAGACCTATCGACTGGGCGCATACTTCAACCTGACACTGAAAAGTTATTATTGAAAGCTCTTAAAACAAAACAAAACAAAAGAAACACGCATACATACATACTACGCCTATCTTGTAACTGTGGTACGAGAAACAAGGTGTTGGCAGGAAGTCCCTCAGTGTTGTCCTGCGCCCTGTCTTGCTTGCGCCTACTGGCGCGCCTCAACTTGGAAGGGAGTGTTAGGGTGTGCTCATATGGAAATGGAAAACTCAGAGTTGCCGCGGTAGGTTCGCAAATTGAAGAAGAAATGGATTTCAGGCCAGATTTATCGAATGTGGGCCTGAGGCCTCAGTTCTATGGGAATAAAAGAACAAGGAAAAGTTTATCCTGTGCTGGCTGGGGAGACGAAGATCCGATTTTTAAGCGGGAAAATATGGGGAAACGGGAAGCGAAAAGTGGACGTGGGGACACGACGAGAAAGCGCCTTGAAATCAAGGTGACGCCGACAGTATAGTATCTAAAAAAAGAAGTGAGAATAAGAAAAAAATACCCGGAATCGTTTGTATTCTTGAGCAGTGACGAGTACAGCGAGACACAAGGTTCGCGCATGTAGGAAGCGCACTTCGAGAACGACGCAAGCGAATTGATGCTTGCTCCGAAAACCTAGTGCCACTTTCCCCTCAGCAAAGAGAGGAATGTCTTGGTAGCACGAAGTACACGCATTCGTAACTAAGAAAACAAGCAAGCGAGAAAGCAGATACACAAAGTAATGTTACTGAAAAAATAAATTCAAAAGGAAGCCAGGCAAGCAGGGCAAGAACGACAAGATTGCCTGAACTGCTTGCCAAAAGAAACAGCGAGAAAAGCGGTCTCGCGGCTGCGCTGCTTTCAACACAAGCTTTACCATATCGCCTTGCCTTGGCACTCGCATACAACAGAATCGCGAGGAGAGCAATCTCGCTGAAACTTTTGAACGGCCCGGCAATTGTGGGTGGCATTTCTGTTTTAGAAGCGGGCATGCATCTACAAATTCGAATTGTTTTTTTTTTTTGCGCGCGTGAAATAGTCAAGCACAGTGTGTATAGAGTTTCCCGCCGAATTTATAGGGTTGACACAGAGTTCCCCACGGACTCTGGGTCGTTCCGAAACGAGGCGCTGCAACCTGCGATAATTTAGATTAGAAAAGCTTTACACCACATAATGGCGATCGTAGTAATACGGGTATAAAGTTGTCAGTGAGTCTAACTTTCCGCAAATTCGGGGAGCAGCATGGAGTTGGAGACAACTGCCGCGGACTTTTTGTGTGCGTGGCTGTGCGTGGGTTATAATAGTACAGACCCACGCCACCTCAAGCTGGCGGCCGACCGATTTCTATAAAGTGGCTGTTGCGTTAGGTTCCACCACCTGCACTCGGATTGCTCAACAGCTTCGAAAAAAGGAGCTCGGTACCGCATTTGTTCGCACTGTCGGGAGGTAAGGATATTCCGAAGGAGATAAGATTGAGCAGGAACGTGTACAACAGAGCAATGAAGGCTTGGAACTTCCGTAGTCTATACAATTTATGTATGGAAAAGAGAACTCCCGAAGTTTACAATTGGCCTCGAGAAGTTTAATAATGTGTGATCTACACGTTGCTTTGGAAACTTTTGAAGTGCCGCTTGTTGCAAGGCTCATTTCATACAAAGGCTGAGAGCATTCATCCTTTGCTGAAGTCGGTGGCGGTAGAACTCAACCTTTTTTCGGTAATTAAGTGATCTTTGTGTAAGGGGTACTAGTTATAGTATTGCGTCTTAACAATAGCACCAGGCACTGCATTAATTTTACAGGAAAGTTTTGCGCCACTGACAAGTTAAGAAAGAATGATTCAGAGGCCCAGAAAGACTCAGTTTTCTCAAGTGAGGGCTCCTTCTTCGGTTTAACACCTAAACTAGCACTCCATTCTCTTCTTCGCTATCGCCGAAAATCAGTTACGTAGAAAAGGGGAAACCCAGTTAGAAACTGAATTGTGTACTTGTAGTTGGCATAACTAACTTTCTAGATGTGTGACAGCTTGACCAGATGCTGACAGTTGTGAAGTCTCGGCAGCTGCGAATGCGTTTCTCGCTGACTATTCCACAGTCGCTTATAAAGTAGGCTGTTCAATAAAGTAGGTTGTTCAAATAGGAGAATTGTTCAAGGGACAAGCAAATCATTCCAACAAACAACGGAATCACACGGTAGATTATTAGTATAGCTTTGATTATACTGTAGTTCTATCTTACATGAAATGATTAATATAAATGAAGCGAAAGTTGAACCGCCGTTTTAGTAGAGATAGGCTACTATTAACTTGGCCGAGATTTCGATTCCATAGCAAACGGCACACTGTCACAAGCTCACGTCTGATAAGCACTTATAGTCTACTGCTAGATACATCTAAAAGAAAGATGCGTCCAACTGGACAAGGACTTCACTTTTTACTTAAATAGTCACAAGGTAAATAAACAGTATTGTAACATTAGGCAACACCTACTCACATGACAGGTTCTCTTCATAAGCAGTTAATGACTTGTCCCGTGACTAATGTCGTAAGAGGTAATGACGTAACATGTTCCCGCCAAAGTTACGTAACAGCTGGTTCGAGACTCAAACCACATAGCACCCAGTCACGTGACTAAAATCACGTCGCATCGATTAAAGCGACTAAAATGAGATGACTAAAACTGCGTAACATAACGTCACAACTAGTCACGTGACATGTGCCCGCCAGAATCACGCACTGTTCGTTTGCATTGTGAAACTGGAGAACCATTGCCAAGCCTTGCCATATTTGGTTTTACTAGCAAAAAACGACGCAAGGTCGAACGCTAGTTCCACCGTTGGTTCCAGCCTCGCGGCATTAACGCAAGCACCACACATCTTTTTTTCGTTTTTTTTATTAGTTGTTCTTTATAGTACTTATAGAAAGTATTGAGATTGCAAGCGTCGTACCTCGAGAAACTTCCAGCCACCCAGTTAGCAGCTCCTAACTTCGGAACTAAAAGCACAATCTCAAGGTTTTTTCAAGGGTAAGAAAAGTCTATTTAGTTTTTCACATAAAAAGGAACGTGCCTGAAGTTCGAATGGAGCTATTGTAATTTTCATGTAGCTCAAAACAACATTCATTGGAATATATTTTGCCGAATAAGAAAAGGAAAGTGAAGAAATTTAGCGGGCTATTTTGTAAAGCTGTTCTTTCTCACCGATGCTATTACGGGACATCGGCAGACGAAACAGTATGTCCTCGAGGTTTTGCGAAGCTAGATCACAAAGAATAATGTCTTTGTAAACATTGCCTTGCGTATACATGAAAACCGACATGCGTCTCAAAGCGGTAGTGAAAAGGCGAAAAAAAAATGGCAGCATATCCACAGAATGAATGATGGAGAGTGGGGCGAAGAATTCGTCCGTCCATTTGTTCTTGCTTCCGTCCGTCCATGCGTGCGTCAGCCCGTCCATGCATGCGTCTGTCTATGTGTCCGTTCGTCCATCTATTCAACACTCCAAGTACCACCATCTCGCATCTTTTCATCACATATTCCCCATATAGAAGCACCGCCATCCAGTGGAAATTCTAAGGACTAAACGAGAGGTGGCACACGCACACTTTCTTACGGTTTGCGCTTCGGGTCCACTTCCCACCTTTAACCACCTCGAGTTCATGGTATATACTAGTTCACTGTATTCATGGCACTGCGGCCGAACACTCGCTAAACCTTTCGAAAACCAAGGAGGTTACACCCAGCGAGTATGACGTAGCAAACTTTTTCAGTCAGATAGTGCTCAATGTACATGCCAATGGCTGCTAATAGGAAATTAGAGGTGGAGAATTCGGCTTTTACTTTCTTACGGCTTGCGCTTCGTATCTACTTCCTATTTTTAACCACCTCGAGTTCATTCATGGTATATACAAGTTCATTGTATTCATGGCACTGCGGCTCAACGCTCGCTAAACCTTTTTAAAGCTAAGGAGGTTACACCCAGCGAGTATAATGTAGCATCCCTTTCTTGTCAGATAGTGCTCAATGTACATGCCAATGGCTGCTAATGGTGATCGCAGCCTGCCCATTAACTAAAAGCCGAATGCTCCTGTCTCTCATTCCCCGTTAGCAGCCATTAACATGTACATTGAGCACTATTTTTTATTGTTCAACAACGCACAGAAAAAGTCTCTCACCGACACCACCTTGAACGTCAAAATGTTATACTTGTTACATACTACGGGGGACGAACGGGTGCCGCTATAAGGAGCTTCACCCCTAAAAAGCTCGCTTCTTGACAGTGAAGATGTCAGTCAAGCTATGGCAGTGGTATTGCAAAAAAAAAAAAAAAACCTCACCACCTTACAACCTAAACTACTTTACTGTAAAAAAAAAACGAGCATCTGTCATCTCATAGGTAACTTCTTAACAGCTTCACCATTAGGAAATAAAGAGAGCACATGTCGGCCCATGACGACAGTTTTTATGGGCAAAGCTTCTTATAGCGGCACTTGTTTGTCCCTCGTAGTCGTAGTAGTAGTCATAGTGTGTAACTAGTATTACGTTTTGACCTCTAAGGTGGTGCCGGTGAGAGATTTCTTCCGTGCGTTGTTGAACAATAAAACATAGTGCTCAATGTAGATGCCATTGGCTGCTAAGGGAGAATGAGAGACAGGAGAATTTGGCTTTTAGTTAAAGCGCACGCTGCGAATTTTTTAGTGTTCCACAACACACAGAAGACAAGAAAGAGTTGCTACGTTATACTTGCTGGGCGTAACCTCCCAGGTTTCAGAAATGGTTTAGCGAGCGTTGGGCCGTAGTGCAATGAATACAGTGAACTAGTATATACCATGAACTCGAGGTTGTAAAGGGTGGGAAGTAGACACGAAGCGCAAGCCGTAAGAAAGTGTGCGTGTGCCTCCTGTCGTTCAGTTCTGGAAATGTGCGCTGGATGGCGGCGCTTCGCTCCCATATGAAGAATATATGATGAAAAGATGCGAGATGGTGGTACTTTGAGTGTTGAATAGGTGGACGAACGGACACACAGACAGATGCAAGGATGGACGCACGGATGGCTGCACGGACTGATGGACGCGTGGACGGACGCAGGAGCAGATGCCTGGACAAACGCAGGGACGGACGCACAGATGGACGTGCGGACGCACGAACAGACGCACGCACGGACGGGCGGATGGACGCACGGGCGGCCACATAGACGCCCACATGGACGGAAGGAAGCAAAAACGAATGGACGGACGGATGCCTCGCCGCACTCTGCATCATTCACTCCGTAGATATGGTGCCATTTTTTAAATACGCATTGCACACATCAAAGTTCTTACGGCCGTTTCAACCAGTGTAACCATAAAAAACACACACTCATTTGGTCCTCTTTTCTGGCAATACTGAAGGTATTGTCCTCAACAACAGTCGATTTAAATGTTCATGTGAATAACACGCGTGAGTGTAGCACATAAAGACCTCAATCTTCACTGACAAAAAAAGAGACAGGGTTCGATTGATTTAGCAATACACCTGGGGCGTAGTTTTCTTCTGGCACGACAAACTTTGGACATGAACTGGCGGTGGGTAGTCTCCAGAAAAAAAAAAGAAGGGGTAGTTTGAACGATGGTGGAATAAACCGTGCTGTGTTTTCGGAAACTGATTCTCATAGTGTTGTAAACCCG